>VTPC01088976.1:0-16687 GCA_011009095.1 Ignelater luminosus
GAAGATAATTCTACTACATATTTGCATACAACAAACTTTTTAATCACTTTTATTGTAATTGTAACCATCATGACTTTCTTTGCATTGTATAAATATAACAAACTTCCAGATTTTTGTAAGAATATTGTAATAACAAGACCAATTGAAGTTTTACCTGAAAAATAAGTGAAAAATAAATTTTTCCCTAATTTTTAATCTTTGGTTGGGAGGAATTATATAAAATTATTAAATAAGAAATCATAATATATAACCACCTTTTGTTAAATGCAATCTTTTGCGTAAGAAATAAAAACGCTTAGTTCAAGGTAAAGCTACAGCTGCATTATAACATGTAGATAACAAAATGTTAAGTAAGAAGAATTGTAAACTCCTTTTTGTATTATTTTGAGAATTAATACGAATCGAAACAAAATTCGCCTCCTAAATTTTAATATTTCTAAAGAATTTACTTTCCCGTATTCTTATCTTTGTTTATACGATAGGCGTCTATTCATAGCTTTTAGATAGTGTTTTTACTGTTCTATTCAAGTTAGCGCATCAAATCATATCTTTTATTGTATATCTTTACCTTGAACAAAATGTTTTTAAAAATTCTTCGTTGTTTTCAATCAGTTGTTCAGTTGAAAAATGCATTGCACAGTTATTGTATTAAGTAGTTCTGTAAAATTAAGTTTTCTAATTTTTGAACGAATCTTCTGTAAAGGAGAATTTATTCGATTGTTACTTCCTGCATTGCTTCTTACACACTTTGGGGTAAGTTAAAGGAAATAGTTGTAAAGTATCTTCTTTCGTTGCTAATATTCCCACTGTTTGTCACTACATTTTAGGTGTTTACAAGACGGTCAATCAACACTTAGATAGAGCTATCTATGTATCCACACTTTTTCCCAATTTTCGGAAGCTAAGCTCAGAGAAGAGGCAACTCCAAACTGGGTTCATCTATGTAACCACGGCAGTCGAACAGATAAGTTTATCGATAGTATTAATTTAGCTTATTTCCTGTTTGAAATAAATTAGAAAAACCAAACATTTTTAGCCCAGTGATTGGGTAAATTTTCATTTAACTAGGGGAAAGCTGGAAATTTTTTTAACCTCTTCAGTTTACTTCTGAAATGAATATACTAGGTTTTCCCCCTCTTGCTAGATGAGCTTTAGCCGCTGCATATGGATTTATAGTTGGAAATCACGTTTTTTTAAATTAACATAACAATACCTCGAAAATAACCAATGCTATCAAACACATTGTCTATTAAAATGTTGTAGATTTTAAAATTCTGAGAAATATGAGTGCCCAAATTCAAATATCTTTGATGAACATTAAGCTCACAACTCTATTTCAAAGTTTGACCTCCTCCAATACGTCAACTTTCTCTGAAATTACTTTCTCCATCCTGATATCAATTTCAGCCTCTTGGTTAGCTGAGTTTGTAATAATGTCATCATCTTCGGAAGAGTTGATACATGCTTTCCCTTTGCAGTGGTAGCAAATTGTAGAACAGTTGATGACAGCTTAGCCACAGTTACAGGCCAAAGTACACCCTTTGTTATACTTGCATTATATCATAGAGAGATGTGCCAAAGGAACTGGTTTTTTGATGGGTGGTGACTGGGAACAACTCATGTCTATTGTTTTTCCAACGTCAATCCAAGGGGCTTTTGGCAAATCCACTTCATAGTTGAACCCCCGTAGGTATGCACTGAAAGAATGTTCCCGTGCAGCTATTATAGTGAGAGGCAAAGATGCTAAATTGAAATTGTTTTTTATTATCGATATTTGAAAAAGGTGAAATCTCAAAAAATCCAATGTTTCTTCCTTGCCCTTTCACCCATGTAAGGCTATCAAAAATCTTTGTTCTGCTTTAACGATGTCATCCGGGCAAGCCTTTTTATCACAGAAAATGTTCACAACTTCTTGCAGTACAGTACTGTTCAGAACTGTGACAAAGTTTTTCTTCCTCTGTCTGAAAAGAGCGGATGTGGTATCACAACGCATAAAGAAATAAAATGTTGTCCCTTATGTGTGGAGCAATGTTCAGAGTTGCTGGACAATATAAAACATCTTCTGCCTTTTCTCTCCCAGACTTCAAAACGAAAATGTTTTCGCAAGTAGTGGATGCTGTCATTATTACTAAAAGGTTGACATCTTCATCAACAACCACAACACCTTATGATTCGTTTACCATTTTCAAAACACTTTTGATTATTAGACAGTGAGCATCTTCATCAGCTTGCGTTGCAACAAAACCTTTTTGAAACTTCACACATAACATACTTGTCCTTATCATTTGATAGAAACTTCTCTTGATACGATGATATCGACTCATCAAACATAATGTGTTTCTTTGTTCGTCTGATACGTCATGCTGATTTTGTACTGTTTGCTACAATATCTTCAGAGTAATCATCGAAAGCTATAGTGGCCTCTGCACTGAAGTGCCTTTTGGCGTATTAACATATTTTTGCAGGATGGAGGAAAATGAATTCTTTGCCTGCTACACCACTAAAATCAATCAACAAAAAATCACCATCAACCACACGAAATGCTGAATTGAAATTGAAAACTAGTCATAAAATACTGACTTTTGGGTCTTGCACAGTCCTCCTTAATCAAACAGTGATAATGGAAAAGGAACCAACTTAAATTCAAAATATCTTTGTAACTCTGCATCAGACTTCTTCAGGAAGGAGATTCTTCTGAAAATTGTGTCAGAATTTACAGGAATAAATTTATCATGAGCTTTCACCTTGGAACTGAAACCACGAATAGGCTTTACTTGATTTGTCCATTTAAATTTAACATTGTCAAAGTTATTACCAACAATTTTTGACAAAAGATCAATTAAGATTCCATGAGCATTGTGGCAATTTATACTTTTATCTGCCACAATACACTTGATATTGACATGAGGTGTTCACGATTTGGAAACGGGCCGTGGGATGAAAACCAGTTCATCACTTTTTGAACATTTGTCTCGTCTCTTAAAAATCGTGAATCCCTAGCATTCACATGCTGTTTAGTTGAGGCAAATGATAAATTACACAATTTCTCAATTTTCTGAGCAACCTCTACAAGAATAGGCATGGTGAGAATCCACTTGGCCTCGTCCATGAGTCAGTCTTCATGGATCTTATGAGGGTTTGCTCTGTGGCCATATCTGATCACAAACGACACCAAAGCTTATCATAGCGTCTAATTGTGATAAAACTCTTCAGTGACAAATTTGTTGTATTAATTCGAATTAAGTCTGTCTTTCAGGTCAATCATATCTTGTAAATAAAGCTGTATGATTTGGCATATAAGAAATGACCACTAGAATAAAAGTAGGAAAACATCATTTGTATGCACTTCAGATGCAAATCCCAATTGCCACTTTTTTCTGTATCTATAAATTGCTTTATTATGGTAACCATACAATGATACTGAACCCACAGTTTAGATGTAGCTTCGTTTTGCTCAAGTTCACTCAATTTTTGTACGAGCTTTTCCATAAAACTTGTGATAGTTGGATTTGATTCGTTGGTTTCAATGTTGCAAAGAATCTTCATAATTGCTGCATGTTTTTCTGTAGTTATAATCATTTGGGAGATGATTATGTTGGTCATTGCCGGGTGCAAGCATGCAATGATAAGATTTTGACGGTAGACCCAGACGTTGAGCACATCTTGTAAGCCGCTACCATCCACTACATAACCAATGGCATTCATGTAAGACATGATACGGTGTATACCACCAAGTCTCATCACAACTAAACTTAGCTCAGGATTTAAAGCAGCAATTTCTCGACCTTTGGTATATAAAGCTTGATCAAATTTTACAATACAACATTTTTTATTTAAAGACTTACATTTCTCGTTGGCAGCAAAGAGTGCTCTATGAATGGTCTTATAGCTGCTTGGTGGAGCACTGATAAAAAGCAAATTCAAAATACGTGATTTTGAGTAAGCATTGGCGAAATAGCTTTCTCCATGAAGCCATTCCATTCTGCAACACTTACTCCTTTGCAATTTGCAATTTCAATAGTAAAACTGTAACAGCATGTGAGATATCACCTCATGTTTAAGTCCATCTGCTTTCTAGAATAGTATGAGCGGGATAGCAGCGAATTCCATGATGACTTTAGTTGTTGGAAGTTTTTTAGCCTTTCAATTTTTTGATCTGAATAGGCAGTGGCTAAAGAAATCACACACTGAATGC
This sequence comes from Ignelater luminosus, assembly GCA_011009095.1. Lineage (NCBI taxonomy): Eukaryota > Metazoa > Arthropoda > Insecta > Coleoptera > Elateridae > Ignelater > Ignelater luminosus. Next base: position 4,196 of record VTPC01088976.1, read on the forward strand.
CTAGCATTGCATGCAAAGTGTTTGACCTTTCTAAAGTCCCAACATTTACATCTGCATTATTAAAGACGAACTGTGAAAACGATCCTGACAGAACGGTGCTTAATGGGTGGCTCAGGCAAGACGACTCAAACAATCTCACTTCTTCATAATTACTGCAAAATCTCTTGGCTTAAAGTACACTTCTACCATTTTTTGATCCATAATTTTTGGAAAGAAAAGCATCAAGACCAATCTGTAAGGAGGATATGAAAGATTTAGGCTTTGCAGCTGCAATTACAGCATGAGCAATTGAAAGCATTTTGACACGCCATTTCTCCTTGTTTCCCGGCTTACTCTTCATTATAATTTTTTTAGAAGCATCAAGGATTCGGGAACTACCTCTGCCGTATTACCGAGGAAGCTGTCTGGTTTTAGGGTAATCATCCATTGAATGTACCATGAACCCCATGTCTTCCAGCAGCTGCTTTTACGACATGCAAGGGTTCACCTTGCAGTTATGATAACGTCATGACCATATTTGTCTTGCAAGCTTTTTTTCAGTGCCTTTTCACTTGGACTATACCCTTCGAAATTCTTCAATATGTCTTTCAAGGAAAATTGGCATTCCTCTTTGTTTTCTTCCAAATGTCGGCAAATGTATTCAAAAGTAGCTGTCGTGCAAACTGTGATACCTCCCTCCTTCTTTAACCAGTTTACTTACAGGTGTGATTCGAAAAATAACTTGCTGAGCAGCTTTCAGGACTTGATTCCTAAATTCATGTGGTTCAATGAAAAAGAACAGGTTGACCGCATTCGAAGAAATCTGTTTCCTTATTTGCAAAACGGATTAGCGCTAGAAAATGTAAAAAAAGTATTAAACAGCTTCTTATATATGGAAAGGTTGTCGCAGAATGCTACTGGAGAGCCAAGCAATATGCCCCTCCACCTTTCAATCTAAAACCTATACAAGAACCAGAATTAGCTTGTCGTCGCATGATGCCGTATAAGTTACGGTTTGGCGATCTTCAAAATTTGTCTGCGATTCAACGAACAGGTAACACACAGGCAATCTTGAATAAGAAAATGATTTGCTGGAAATGTAGACAGTCTGGTCATAGACGTAAGGAGTGTAAACAACCTCTTAAACTCCTATGCATGAAATACATAATTGCTGGTTGGATAAAACGCACCTGTCCTAATTGTCGTTGAAACGTCCCTGCGGATCATTAAAAGGCCGTAGAATGATACCGCGTAAGTATTACATGGCCAGATCTAAGAATCGTATATCTGTAAATTAGTAAATATAATTATAAGGACAAGAGACCTAATTCAGAAATTTCGTTGACTGGCTATCCTGTGTTAAGGCTTCTAGATTCAAGTCGCGGTGTTATATTGGTAGGTTAGGTTTAGAACTGGATACTTCGAATATCGTTAATTGTACAGTAGCGGATACTAGTACTCGTACCACTTTAGGTAAGATTAGGGCCCCCGTTTATAAAATGAATAAAATTCAAATTTTTGACATCTTAGTGGTACCTAACTTGTCGTCAGAAATAATTCTTCTGATGGACTTCTGGTTAAGTATGAATACTGTACCCGATCTCAAAAAAGATGTTTGTCATTTTGGTGTACTACACAACGTGTCGTTAAGTGGAATACAAGAGGAAGATACCTCACGTCAGAGCAACGTGGTGGATTGGAAATACTTTAACGCGAAAAGCTTGCTCAAACTGGTGATGGTCTTAGGTTTACTGACGTAACCGAGCACGAAATAACAATAGAACCTGAAACTAGATCAATAAAGCAAAAATATTATCTAATGTCTCTTTTCAAACAAAGGATAATTGATAAAGAACTGAAAATAATGCCGAGAATGGATATTATCGAACCCTTTGCAAGTGCCTGGTCATATTCGACTCACGTGACACCCAAAAAAAGACAAAACGCATACCTCTTACCCTAGGCGTCAGCCATTTTGGATCGCTTAATGGGTGCTAGATTTCTAAGTTCTACTGACAATCAGATGGGAGTCAAATAATCAAGTCGTGCCCTGACGGCCTTTACTATTCCAGGTAGAGGACTGTATTAGTTCAAAGGGATGCCGTTTGATTTAATCAACGCGATCATCATATGGTAACGTTTGATAGATAAGGTTCTTGGTGCTGATTTAGAACCGTTCATTTTTGAATATATCTGGACGATATAATTATCATTACTCCCAGTTCTGAGATACACCTTGGAATTCTCACCAAAGCTTTCGAACATTTGATATCTGCTGATCCGACTATTAGCAAGAAGAAATGTAACTTTTTTAGGTCATCACTTCGTTATCTAGGTTATATTGTGGACTCGAGAGGTTCACATGTTCCTAATGATCTTAAAACTTCCTGCACCCTCAAATTCTACCAAAGCAAGTCGATGTCTTGGTATGACTTGGATTGTACAGATGTTTCTCAGAGATCATAGCACCCTTGTCCAAGTTGATCTAGAAAAACGCTCCTTTTGTCTGGACTGACAAATATGAAAAGACTTTCCAGTTTATCAGAACTGTTCCGATACTTAGTTGTCCCGATTTTGATCGGCCTTTTATTTTACAAGCAGACGCGTCGTCTTATGGAATTGCCGCCATACTTACGCAACAGTTTGCCGATGGAGTAAAAGTAATTTGTTTCATGTCCAGATCTTTGACTAAGTACTACAGAAAATGAGTGCTTAGCTGTTATTTGGTTTGTAGAAAATCTCTGACACTATCTCGAAGAAACAGAATTTACTGTGCTTACAGACTATGCCTCACTTCTGTGGCTGCACAGGTTGAAAAATCCCACAGGTCGTTTGGCGAGATGGGCTGTGCGTCTACAACCCTTCAAGTTTATCGTCGTTCATCGCAAGAGAAATGAGTTTTTATTTAGTTCTGTGCCTGTATCCGTCGATTCCGTGAACTCTCAAATGTCTGATTCTGTTACGTTTGCAAACACAAGTATGAAGGAACAAGTTCCTAATCGATCTGACAAGTTTTCACAATGGCGTATTAAAAACGATCTATTGTATATATAAGTACGTTCGTTGTGATATTCCGGAACTTTCCCATGAGGAAGAGAATTACTGGGAATTGGTCGTTCCCAAGACTTATAAGAATCTTCATGACGATCCTAGGTATCTATAAAACCTATTGGAGAATTCACCGAATGTATACTTGTCCAAGCTGCGGTATGATGTGGCACAATATGTCTGATCGCGTATTATTTGTACGCAACAAAAACCACAACAGAAGTCTGATGAAAACGCGTCCCGTTTTCCAGGAGCAAAAACGGGTTTTCTTACCTCAGATTCTTGCCTTGAAAACCACAGAATCAAAAGGCAGGAAGCTGTTCCACAAAGTTAAACAATGCATAGAAGCTGTTCAAGAACAAAACCGTGAGGTTTACAATCTTAGACGCAGATTGGAGACAAAGTGTAGAACAAAAACAAAATATTGTCAAATGCGACTAAGCGCATTAAAGCTAGTCTATGTTCGGTTTTGGGTTTAAATAACCACCCCACACTTCTTTAACCTTAATGATGTTAATTCATTAACACTAACCCATTTTTAATTGGGCATTATGTCACAGTCATATTGGAACCAAACTTGTTACATGTACTAATAAGTAGACTCACGGTTCCAATGTGTTCAGCAGTTAACACAACAGTTTTGGAAGTGATGGCAATTGCAACACCTTCATACATTACAACAACGGAAAAAATGGACAGAACAATCGCCTGATCTTGAGTTGCTGAATAGCAATGAGCAAGTCAACTTTATCAGGTCTATTAAATTCGGAATTAGCTAAAGAAAGATTTTCTGGCAAACTTAAAGCAGTCGTGTTAACAACTGACATATTTGGTTTATGACCAAGCAATTAAATTGATTAACACGCGATTTTGCAAATTGCGTTATTCCCTGCACAACAGCCATATCTTCAATCACAGTTGGCTCTGCAGTTCATCACTTCTATGGGTGAACTCATTCGGTTTTGCAACGCTATTGAAGATATCCAAGTAAGATCTGCAAAATTCTGCAACCCTTTTTCGAACTTAGGAGAGTGTTTTTGAGCCCGATCCAGCTTACCGGAAGTCATCATCTGGATTCAAAATAAGTACTATTGGTAATGAGTTTTCTTCTATAGTAGTTTTCCATCTGCACTTTAAGCCGACTCACTTACTTCCCGTTGGAGTTGCTCTCAACCAAGACATCAAGCCTTGCAGTGTTCTGCGCCTAGGCGATTGCACTGCTATGAGTGTGATACTCAAAATGTGACTATGCGTACCTGTGCCAGTTGTGCTGGAAACGGTCGAAGGGGACAATAAAAAGCCGACACTTACTCCTTTCTGCCGAGGACTCGGTGTTTTTTCCTTTTGACGCTTCTCATTCGGCGCATGTCGAGATCGCACCTGCCTTAGATTACATTTTCTCTCATTGTGAAAAGGACAGGCTTCGAAGACGATATTTATAAGATTAGGATTCAAGGACTTTTAAATACAAGAACCTCCAGAGCGGTGCTTGGTCGTATGCGTTCGTTGCTGATGCAAGACCTTGGCTCATCTCATCCTGCACCGTCGCTAATAATTAATCTTGTTCTGTTCTGTGCGACTTGAACACCGTCTTAGCGTTTTTCAGGTATTGGTCGTTGTCGAACTTCAGCATACCTTGATCTTAAAGATTGATCTTTGGATAGAGATAGTATTATTCCGGATCTTAGGCAAGGTTGTTGGTCCTTTACGGATTTATGCGCTACCTGTCCCGAGGTTAATGCAGTTATTGCTAAAAACCATCTCACGGTGAAATAGTAAAAAGGCATAGAACTCCTTAGTCGATGAGTATCTTAAGGACGAAAATCCCAAATTAGAATGTACGAGTTTGATCAAAAGTAGGATCATCACATCTGCTGAATCCATTAGGCAGAGAGCTTACCGTGTCCCTCCGATAATACAAACGTTTGACGAAGAAATACCACACATCCTGGACAGGCTCTTATAGATTCTGCGTGGAATATCGAAAACTCCATCATGTGACTTAAACGGACGCATATCATATCTCTTTCGTGTGTTTAGTTCCCGATAGATTAAAGAACTCCAGATACTTGAGCTCCTTGGATGTGAAATCTGCCTTCTGGCGAATTTAGGTAGAAGAAGACTCCAGACCTCATACAGCCTTTTCAGTGTCCAGCCGAAAGTACTTACAATTTAAGCGCATGCCGCTTGGCCTAAGCAACAGCCCGGCTACTTGGCAACGCCTTATAAATTTTGTTTTGGAACCAGAACTGAATCCGCATCTTTTTGTCTACCTTGATAACATAATAGTTGTGATGGAGAACTTTGAGATGAATCTACGAGTCGTTATGGAAATTTTTAAACGTTTCCAAAGGGTGGGATTGATGCTGTCTTGGGACAAATATCAACTTTGTTGTGTGGAGTTGACGTACCTAGGTTTTATGATAGACAAGTACGGACTTCATGTAGATCCTGAGAACGTTAAGGTAATCAGGCAGATGCCCAGTCCGTAAAATGTGAGTGAGGTGCGCCGTTTGATAGAGACAGCTTGATGGGATCGGCTGTTTTTACACAACTTCTCTACCTTAGATGCTACAATGACTGTCCTGTTGCAAAAACGGAAAGCTTGATCTTGGTCAGCTGAATGTAAGGAATCCTTCAAGACAATTAGAAACTGCTTACTTTGAGTTGTCCTAACTTCGCTCTCTCTTTCGTCCTACAAACTGATGTTTTGACATATTGTATTGCAGTAATTGGTGTATGGAAAACAATCAGTTGTACAAATATGTGAAATACACTAATAAAGACTTCCGTAATTCCCAAGATGACTGGAAGGTGGTAGTTCCTGAAGGAAAGCACAAGAAACGTCTAGGAGAAAAACACGATTCTACTGCTTGTCATGCTGGAATCTGTAAAATATATCGACGACTGAGAAATGATACGTGCTGATGTCTCCCGATACGTAAACGCATGCTGAGCCTGATCAGCAATTGCGGAACAGTCAAACAGAAAATGGGCTTAAAGTCAAATATCCGTGGCAAATGATCAGTGTCGATTTGCGTTTGTTTGTCACAAGGTTATTGCTGTATATCAGTAAATACGTATTAGTTTTCTTTCTCAGACATGTTGTGAGAACAACTGAGAGCAGGTCTTCCTCGTCTATGATTATCAGCAGTATTTAATTTGTGATTATGTCATACAATTCAGATTCGGGGAATTTCAGTGGTTGTGTGAGGCTTATAAAGTCAAAATTATCTTTACTGCAGTCTATTACGCTCAAGCAAAATCTGTGGAACGCATTAATAAGGTAACCAAGGCTATACTCACCTGGTATGTGTCGGATAATCAACGCAAATGGGATTAATTGCTCTCCACAATAGATTGAACCATTAGAACGGCTATCCATGAAACAACAAATGCTACACCATTTTTTGTCAACTTCGGAAGAGAATGTGTGGGTTCTAGAGATTACTACAAAACTTTAACATTTGGTGGAGAGGACAAGAACAGCATGAGCCACCAAAATAAAATTTCGAGAGATACATCGACTCCCTCTTGCCTTTTCTATCTCCCCTGTGCTATCTTCTATTTTCTAATCCTCTGTCTCTCTCTATCAATCTATCTTTGATACTGTAAAGATGCATCCAGCAAAAGTATTCTTGGCGGGTAGAGTCATTGTTTTTTATGTGTTTGTGGTCTTTTTTGTAATCGGAAATGTTGGCGGCCCCGCGTGGTTTGACATCCCATGATAAACAGTTGGTTCCTTACAGTGAGAGAACTGCCTTGTGCGCTTCTTTAAGTGTAAGTAATATTGCGATGCTTTGCTAATTTATGGAAACTTTTTATCGCTCGCCTGTTCCTCGTGATGTGAAGGATTAAGCTTCTCTCCGGATTCCAAAAAGGTTGTCTTGTCTTTGGTGTTTTCATTTGGGGTTGAGTTTATCGATATTACATGTGTGGACTTGATTGTCGGTATTCTGGTGCCTTAATCTAGAAAGGTTTTGGTTTTCATTTTTTCAAGACGAGGATTTCGCTTATTTTAAGTGTTACAGCTTTGATTAACTTACAAAATACTTATGTAGTTCTGGAAATTGTTAAAATAATGATACGGTATCAGAAGGATTTAATTGTCTTATCTGGTTTTTCAGATATTTGAAAAGATCGAAAAATTAAATTTTCGTTATTCGCCGATAACTCTTTTGTTTCAATCCCAATCCTATTTTTCTAAAAAGATACTTAAAGCAGTGCTTCCATGTTAAGGAACTCATTTGATATTGCGAATTTCTTGGACCATCATCTGGTTTAGACATATGGAAATTTCTGGAAATACAAAATATTTCTGCTGGTAATTTTCTAATGTATTTTTACTATAATTTACAATTTATAGGCACATACAGATTAGGTTACAATTTGATTCGATACAAGTTACAAAAATAATATTCCAAGAGATTTTCAGTCATTTCTTTAAAATATTGTTAAAATAAAATTTAGGAAAAGTGAAGCCTTGGTGAATTCTCAGTAAATATTGTTTGTATGAATAATTTACACATCCGTTTCCCCTATCTTTTTGGTCGTTCTGCTTTTAGCTAGACGTATTCTGGTCACGTTAGGTTATAAGCATCATCACTTTTGTGCTATTAATGTTTAACTAATACAATAAAGAATGATTGATATTACTTACAATGTGTATATACCGCACGCTGGTAAACTAATAACAGTTGTGGTCGTGTTTTACTTAATTCGAAGAAGATACGTGTATGATTGTTAATTTGAGGCTGTTTGTTTTCCTGTTTTCGGTACCTCGGAGATTAAACACTGAAATTAATCAAAGTATTAACTTTAGAGGGGGAGTTGGTTCATTGTTTACCATAACAAAACGTGCCAAGTTTATAATAGTTTGGGTTAAATATTAATAATGCCCGTTTTATCTTTACCAGCTTTTAATACATCGTATGAAATTTCCTCGTATATATTAAAGAGAAAAGTTTTTGGGTTATTTGCGAAAAGCTACTATCCAATTAAAGTTGTAAACAATAAGCATTTTGTTTGTCGAATAAAATCAACAACAAGGAAATTTCAACCGGCGTCCTAGTTTAAAACAACAGAAAATTTCAGAAATGTTACTTGAGTTACCGAGTGTTTCATTCTATGTGAATGTTGGTAGCTTGGTTATAATTAATTGTAATTTTCTGTCTTTTGTAAAATGAAAAAATAATTTAAAATAATAATTCGAAAAACTTATTTCTTGAATATTATCAAATTGTTTTTTTTAATAAAAGAAAAAAAATCTTAGTTTCTTTTTCCATTTTGCGTTTTTGCCTTTCTCTTTTTTCACCATTTTCTTTTCATTTACTTGCTTGCCATTTGTGAATATCTACACTCTACAACTCGGTTTCATCCCATTTTAATGCATAGTTAAGCAACGCGATGCTGACTGTAAGCCTCAGAGACCCATATAAGTTGGAAATATGCATTTCAGTTTTACGCTTTCCTTTTTTTTATCCATACTTTCATATAAAATACGTACATACCTGTCATTCACATACGTGAGCAAATAAAAGAAAGTACACGTTTGAAAATTAACTAAATTGTTTTACAACTATCAAACGGTTGAGAGATGTAATGAAATTTAAAAAACGACAAGTAGAAAAAAGGCTTTTAGGTTCAATAAAACAAGAGCTGAATTAAATTTTAACGCAGGCATTTTATTTATATGTTACAAAGGGTTTTAACTTATTAACTTTCATTTGATGACTATTAGTGTGAGAGTTATAAATAAAAATGCGAAATTTTAATTCTGTATATTTAATTATCATTACAATTAATATACTATAAATGATTGGGTTTATTTTGAATTAATTCCATGAGAAACCAACAGAAATCGGTAATACTAGCGTTATCTGTACTAAAGACGGTAAACTTACAATTAAATTTAGACTTGGAAATTCGGAAAACTTCCTATTCTTTAAAGATGCTGCCATCTACACGCTCTTTAAACATTTATTACACAGCTTGGCAGAATACTGTATCGGAAAAAGTTCTGTTTTAATTATATTTCCAGAGAAAGTTCTCTACTTTTTTTTTATTTATATAAATAGAATAGAAAACATTCAGTATTCCTATTTATATACCTTCTGCTTTTACGATTTAATTTTGTAATTAAGTCTTTCTATTATAATCTACACTTTATAACCTAATGATAAGAAATATTGAAGAATGAGAATTTTGTTCCAATTTTGTATCCATAATTAAAAAAATTTAATTTTTAAAACTTACATATCAAGGAGTTCACAACTATTTGTACTTACAAACTGTTTTGTGCCTTATCATAAACTGAGATAAAAAGGCATTCAATTTCCCAAATAAATTATTGTTACATGCTGAAATATTTTTGCATCAAGGATTAAAAAGTTGTTAAAAAGATAAAGATATTTTCTCGGTACAGCTACCATTACAAACTAATGTTAAAACCAGAGGTCTGAATCTATTGGATTTTTCATTTCAGTTAGGGTTACGGTTTTTCAACTTAAAATTTCAATTACGGTTTTTATATTTATTAAGTTATCTGTTAAGGTACTGTTTCAGTTAATTGTGGTTAATTCTGTTCATAATAAGGCTAACCATTTTTAATTGCGTTGCAGTTTTTTTTTCTGTTATTTCATGTTAATAATTGTTAATATAGGTTTTTCCTGGTTAGTTACTGTTTTTGATAGCAATTGTCTTTGCATAAAATTAGTTAATTAATAAAAGCCTTATTTTTAAACTAAAACATAATCTCTTATATTTATCTTTAGTACAAAGCAATTCAATTTCTATTTATTGTTAATAGGAAATAATTAAATACCTTAATGTAAAATATCTTCATTGAAAAGGAAATACAATATACATTAACAAATCAGAGTGATACTAAATAAGAGTTTATCTAAATAAAATTCTTCGCTAGGGAGAGGTTTGGATTTAATAATATCGCAGTTAAAATCTGGTTTACTTAAAGATCCAGGAATATCCCGAATATCAATATAGTTTGCAATAGTACATTGTTTCCCATTCCTTGTTTCCCATTCCTTGTTTCCCATTCCTTGTTTTCTTTTCAGTTTCTGTTAGTGCTGTTGTTTTTCTTTTAATGCAGGTTTCTTAGATCTGCTGAAATTGTTTTGATTCAATTAAGATATACAAATAGCTGTAAAGCGGTCTATGGAGTTAAGCAGCATTGGTTCAAGTTAGAACTTAGATAGGTGACTGACGACAATGCATCCACTCTGCGGCTCGTACGTTCGGCCCCTCGACATCAAAAGGTATAAGAGAATAAAAAGATACAGAAGACGATAGCTGTAAAATAACAATTGAAGAGGCGAATGGATGAATATCTTATGTTAAATTTTTCAAAAAATTAGATTTTACCCTTAATGGACGTCCTATATCAGTGTATCTTGTCACTTTCTTTCAGAATTGACGAAACTTTCTTAGAAAAATTTCTACAATGTTGAATGTGTTTACAAAAAATTAACTTTCTGTGACCTATCATGTTCATCTACTTGCCCCTTCAATTATTTTAATATTATAAATACAAGCAGTACATATGTACATGGGGTTACTATTTTCCAATAGATTGGAGTTCTGAACGTTCGCTTTAGCATCAAAGATATTGTTGGATCTGATCCATATGATATTTTTGAGTAATGACTTCTTTAGGGTTGACCTTAAGGGAGACAAAATGAACTTTAAACTCGAAAAGAGCCTTTCAAAGCTAAGCTGTGCTGCTGGCACACCCAAGACAATTGCAGCCAATTTGGCAAGTTTCGGATGTATCTGTTTTTGATGTTCCCAATATGCAAAAATGTTTGTTTTCGTTTAATTCTAATACCTGTGTTTACATAACTACCTATTTTAGACTTAATTTTGTCCTGTTTAGTCTCAACAGTCATTTCTCGTTTTCCTTTTTCCTTGTCTTATTTTTTTCAGTAATAATTCTAATGTATCATCCACATCTTCAGTTTCTGATATAATGTCTTTTTGATCACTAGGTTGATACACAACTGTATCTTTATTTTTATTTCTTATTGGTTCTTTAATATTTTGTTGCAAATAAAGATACAATTTAATCATTTGTCATTTGTCATTTATTCATTTATGCTAGTATACAGAGTATTTGCACAAGTCAATAATACAATCAAGTTTAATACAGTGTAGTCACTAATACTTAATACAATAAATAAATACAATAAAATACATAATGCAAATTATAAATTTTAAAAAAGCAGAGTAATTTTTTTTTCTTATATATCACAGATCTCTCTTGATATGATGATAAAGCTGTATTTATTTTACATGTCTATGCTACAGGAATTTAATTCATGATCCATAAATTCCTGAATTGAGCAAAAGGCTTCACTTATCAGATATCTTTTAATCTTATTTCTAAACGATTTTAATGGCAAATTTACAATGTTCACGGGCAATTTATTGAGAAACAAAGGGCCATAATAATTTTTACTATATCTAGTTGAATTAAGACGCAAGTAATCTAAACGAATTTTAAAGTTTTCTCTTGTACTGTAATTATGAACATTATTTTGTGTATTATAATCGTCTAAATATTTTTTAGTTTGAATTAAGCTATTAAAAATATAAAGGGATGGAAATGTTAATATGCTTAAACTAATAAAATCTTGTTTTACATCATCGGTATAAGATTTTTTTGTAATGATACGTATAGCTTTTCTTTGCAGGTTGAAGATTCTATTAGCATGAGTAGAATGTCCCCAACATACAACAGCATAAGCCATGTGTGCGTTTATTAAAGCATAATATGCGGTTACAGCTACTTGAGTAGGTACAATATGAGTTGAGTTACGTAGAACAAATAAATTTCTTGAAAGAATTGTGGCTAAATATTCAATACGACTATCCCAACTTAATACTAGTTCTAACCATACTCCTAGAAATTTCACAGAATCTTCATTTTGATGATTTACAAGCGTTCGATGTGAAAAGATTAGTTTTTTTTTATTTACATTTAATTTTAAACAATTTTGTATTAGCCAATTTTCGATTTTAGATTGATGAATGTTCATTTCATTAAACAAATTATTCTCATCTTGATGATATCGCAAGAACGTTGTATCATCAGCAAATAAAATTAACTCAATCATGGACTTTTTTTCTCTTACTTCTGCTTCGAAATTTTCATTAACTTAATTATATATTTTTGGATTCTTTGTGTTCGATTTCTATAATTTCTTCTTCCACGGTCACATTTTCTGAGTCTGGTTCTATTGAAGGTTACATCTCTGGATCGAATAACTTCCTTTGTATATATTTGCTTTGATTTGATTTTCGATGTAAATTCATTATATGGGTGTATGCTTCTGATCCAAAAACTTTCAACTTCTCATAATTGCGAGTTTAGAGCTTTCGCAATTTATCAAGTTTCTTTTCTTCTGTTTGCTCATGTTTTCTGCTAAGACGTTTATGCCAAATCTCATA
>VTPC01088986.1:0-10898 GCA_011009095.1 Ignelater luminosus
GTATACAATTTTTGTTTCTAATTACTTTCGACTTATTTATCTAACATATACAGCTGTTTTTGAACTAATTGTTTACTTGAAGTAGTTTGCCTTTTTTTAGTTTCTTAATCTTCGACATAAATTGCAAATTAACTCCTATAAATAAAACAAACTAATTTCAACATTGTACAGATTAACAATACAAGAATTCAGAACATTCCGTAACCGGAACAAAAGCAATATGAAATAATTTTAACTAAAGCTTAATGGATACAAAAAGGAAAGAAAAAACTTATATTAAACGTAGGATAGAAAAATTACATCATTTATAAAACATCTTGGTATTCGTCGCCTCAAATTCCCTTGTAATAAAAAGATCTTAATTACCCTCAATATTTCATGCCTTAAATAGCTGAACATCATTTTTCTCTTTTTTTCTTTGCAAGCTCAGGACAACCTCATTCCACAGAAAGCTTTTAAAAATGTAAAATTCTTTAGTAACAATTCGTTAACTTTGTTCGAAGAATTGGTGCACGATGTGCACTGAGTATACGCTTCAAGCAGAGTCATCCAACTGTCCTTGTTTTCTAAAACCATTTCAAAAAATAAACTACAGCATAGATAAATTAGATTAAGGCAGCAACAAGATTTTAAAAATAGCACTGATAAATTCACTCCCTTTTCTGTGCTATTTAGAAATAAATTAAATATTTCAGAAACGCAAAGAGACAATACTTAATGTTACAATATTCTCCAATGATCGCTATCTGGAACTTGTTTCAAACAAACAGTTAACATCCATGTTTTCTAACGTCATTGTTACAGAATTTCTTAATATATATGTTAAACGATGATAATGTATATGAATGAAGAGTCGCCCTAGATATTATTTCAATTTGTTCTATTATGGCTGAAATGTGATTATAGGAATGTTAATAAATAACACAAACTGATACGGTAAATTTCTGGTGACCAGGCAAGAATTTCCTCACATGCAATCTGTGGTCGATTCGTCTTAGTTACGGAGTTGTCGGTCTTCAAAGTTACCTGCAGACTACTTTCTGGTGGATCGTCTGTCCAATGCCAGATACATTAAAAATGTATTGACGATTGCTCTTTTTCGTTTCCCTTTCAAAACGCTAAATAACAAATAAAGAAAAACTATTTTTAGCAGTTGGGAAAAACTGTTCATACAGTACTTTGTCAAACCAACAAATCAACACTCGCAACAACAAATCGGAAAGATATCAAGAGCCATAAAAACAGACTTCATGGATTGGTCTTTTCAAATTCTTAATCTAGATTACATGTTAAACCTTCCTCTTGTATTGAATTACTTTATACGTGTTGCACTAAAAACAAAAAGAGGGTCTAATCAAAGAATATTTTAACATTTCATGTGAATTTTATTAATCGCCTTGGTTTCTTCTTCGAAACTTGTAAGTTATTCAGAGATATCCTGCAATCAGAATGACGGCTAGTTTACGTAATTCATTGGTTATCAGCTACTTCACATTCACAGTTGAGAAAACATCAAAGTATTGCAGTTTAAACACGTTTATATTAAGATGTAAAAAGACGTTATTTAGTGTTGATGTAGACGTTTTTTTCACGTCATACTAAAAAATAGAATCTCGTATAACCGATATGAAACCAAACCGACATCTTAATAGCCTCAGTTATTTGGGTTAGTCATTGCCAATGAAACATGTTTAATTAAGCAAATAAATTGGACGTCACTCTGCTTGCTAGGTGCTAGACAAAAGAAATTTAGTTTTACGGGATTTAGTCCTTTAGAAGTGTACTTACTAACATAATTGTGTACTTACCGTACGCAGAAGTTTTAAGAGAATCAGAATCTGTCAGAAGAAATGGGAATTGCCATTAAAAAGCAAATTGATGACGTCATTGGGGGTAAGGGTAGAGATAAAGAAAAGTGAAAATCTTTTGAATAGGTGCGTTATTGGGAAATAAGATTCACATATCCCAGGAATTTTTTATTTAAAATTGATTTTTCTTTGTTGACAAAAATTTGTTCTTGTGAGCTTGTTTTCTCTCATGACCGATTTGAATGATAGTACATACCAGACGTTGGATGGAACCTTTTGAAGCTTTAATTGTCTTCCGGATATACGAGTCTCATGTCTGTATGCCCTGAGGTAGTCACCTCATTGGCTTAACGTCTGAGGCCGGCCCTTATACAGAATGTTCTATAAAAGTGTGACATATGGACTTTTTATTTTTCTTCATGGCCCGTCCTATTTATTGTGATACTTTTTTACAAGCACAGCACAAAGGATCTAAACGTATTTGTTTCGGTAGCGGTAACATTTCTCTACATTTGCTTACCGTAACAACGTTTGATGTTTCTTCAAATAACAAAGCTATTCTTCGCGAACATCTTCTTAGAATATCCTGTATTACAGCAACAACTTAAAAAGACACGATGTTTTGTAGAAAGCTTGACAAAAGTAGAACAGAATAAACAACACAAATCGCGTTAGACATAGCTAGACTAACTACATATAGTTTTGAGAACTTGGCGCTGCATTTATGTACTGTAATTTGGCCCAAATGATATATTAATGCAAGACAAGCTCAACAGCTGAGAACAACGTTGAAGATTTCAATCTGCCAAGAGTTCATTTTAGAGAATACCTATGTAGAATGAGTCAGCTCTTACCTTGTATAGGTCAAGACTAGCTAAACCTCTGATAAGGACCAAAGAAAACATCAGAAAAAAAAGTGCAGTGATGTGCACATGAAAAGCGTTATAGAAAAAGAAATTTAGTATAAAGAGCACGCAAAAAATTATTAATGAAAAATCAGCAAGTGACTATTGAAATACTAAATAGAAGAGTAATACATTAAAATGTGAAATGCCACACAGAAGATGTTATAGTTCAATAAAAGAAATCAAAAAAGCATTTAAGCAACTAATAAGTGCTAGAGAACTTGTAATCACTTGTTAAACTTTTTGGTAAATATCTTGTAGGTCAAAATATCCTAAAAGGAAGATAAATAAAATAAAAACTTGAATGTTGCACAAAAAAGTATTAAAAAAGTAAATAAAGAATCTCAAAGGATGCATATCTGTTTTAGATTGCTTGTTCTTGGCCTAATCTGGAAAGACAGTAAGCACATGTTTTTTTGGTTCCATGTATGCATACTGCATATATTTTTTGTAGAACTTCTGCGTTGTACTATTAAATAAAAGTACATCGAATCAGTTTAACTTGTTTTGATCAAGAAACTTGATATACACAATTGTAATAAACATTTATTTTTTATTTTAATTTCAGATTTTTGTAAGATGGTCAAAGCAGGTTTTAGAGATGATCTTGCCATTATTTGCTGAATAATAAATGCTTGAAACGCCCAAAACTTAGCAAAAAGATTTCCATTATAGAACTACACATGCAAAAAAATTGAGAAAATCTAGAAACTCTTTAGTCAAGTTTTATGAATTTATGAAAATAACTGAGCAATGTAAAGTGTGTTCGACTTGAAGCTACCAGGATTATTATACAGGGTGGTCCAAGATTCAGCTCTAGTAAGATGACAGCTTTATGTTAGCAGATAGAAACAAACTGAGAGCAGAGAGCGACATAGTGCCTTTGGAAGTATAGGCTAAATATATTTTAAATTATACAGAGTGTTCGACTTGTTTGTGGCAGTATCTTACTTTATTTTTTTAAATGAAACATCCTGTATATTACTTTATTTTTGGATTCCCTACTACATGTAAAAACATTTTTATTAACCATATGTTTGATCTAAATTGCACCGTTTTCGAGATATTTAATATTTTTGGAAACAATTTAGTTTTACGTTGCTTTAGTAATTTTGAAATATCTCTGGAACTAAACAGGATACGAAAATACGGTTTGGTCATCGTGTCAAATACGGGCTGCTACATCGATTGTGTGGTAAATAACTTTGTTAAAGATTACTATGGTCCCATTATGGATCATTGAAAATGAAGATCTTCAATTTATTTGCGACCTCTGAGCTTCTTGATTAGAGATATGCTGATATTTGTGTTTAAATTCTGAGTCAAACTATGCTACTTTAGGGATTGTACATATTTCAAAAAACAATTGCATTTCTATTTTTCTATCTTTTTGGATCTTTGAGGTTAGAATCTACTTTTACGGTATAATATCTTATTTTCTAGCCATAAATTTATTTAATTTAAGAATAAATTGTTTTTTGTTGCAAAGGTAGTGTTTTTATCCAAATAGGCTAAATACTGTACAAACCAGTTAAAGTCTATTTTCAGTACGATATGTTGTGTGCTCTCCTTCGTACATTCTATTTATGGTATTCACGGAAAGAACACTTTTAGTTTTAGTTTGTCTACAAACCTCCGCCCAACCCTGTTTATTCAAGCAAAAACTTTTGTTAGAAGTTTGACTTTGATAAAGTTTGTCGAGAGTTCCTGTATAGTACAACACTTTTGTCTTTATATCTAAAATAGTAAGTAAATAAATTAAAAATTTATTAGCATTTTTTAGTATCTTCCAATTCTTCCTATTTCTAATATCGCTTTTAACAAGTTACTTTCAGTAAGAATTATGGAGCTGTAACGCAAGGGTATATTGCAGGTAAAGAAAATTCTAAATAAAAACCGAATCTCTTTGTTGCCATTAATATTGGTGGATCTTTACAGCAAAGTATTAAAAAAATTTTAGATTTATATTTTCTGAATGTTATATTTTAGAAATACCTCACTTATGTAATTGGTACCAAATAAATTTTATAATTTGGCAGGCAATTCATTGCATTCCTTCAAGTGAGTGATTTCTAACTTAAACTGAAGATTAATATTCAATAAAGAGGTGGAAATACTTATGGATAATATCGTTACATTGCCTTTAAAATTAATAAGAACAACTTTAAAGCCTGCTTTTTTTATGACCCGAATAAGTGATAAGTGAATGATTAGCCATAAAAAGCGTCAATATTAATTATCTCTAATCAGCAATTTGGCGCTTTGATTTTTCCATCGTAAAAATGAATTGGAAAACAGGAATTAAACACGAAAAGGCATTTTCTGTTTATAGATGTTTATTTTGCTTCCAATGTAAAAATTCCATTCGCATACCAAATACAGAAAAATATTTTCATTTCAGTACCTCATTTTAGTCAATGTTCCAATAAACTTTTAATGGAATGTTTTATGGCATACACGTAATTTATTGTTCGCTAGGTGAAATTTTTTGCTGTTCGGAAATAAAATTAAACTCTACATCACTTGCAACAATGGGAAAGGTATAGAAGCTCATACACTACGATACTTCTTTGTGTTGGTGACACTCCTGATCCCTACTTATTGTTCCTTTCTATATGGGATAACAAATCAGCTGAACTGTATATATTCAACATTATCCTTGAACTTTTTTGTATAAAACATGATTTAGTATTAAATGTCACCTACAATAACAGCTTTAAAAGGAAATTCTGTAAATGTCTACTGCTCTTGGAAGTAGCCATTTTCAAGCGTTAGTCGAAAACGCAATAATTTCTTATTTATTTGTATTTATTCACATAAAAGCAATAATCGAAGATTTTTTATACGGAGTGTTTCATACTTTTATTATAATAAAGAAATAAAGTCTGAAGATTTCCTGCTGTGTGGGATTTGATGCGTTTTTCAAACTAAATTTTTATTTTCATTTAGATTTTGCGCTACAAGCAATATGTTTTGGAAATCAGATAATTTCACTTACCACTATCTTTCTCGTTCACTAAAGAACATTCTCCGTGCCATTAACTTTTATATTAACACACAATTCGACTTTTGGCATGTGAAAACTAGATTAACATAAATGGAATTAGTCACAAATAAAGTTTGAAAACCAATTAGAGTTTTTCTAGATTTTATTTGTTTATAAATTAGCAGTTGCATGTTCTACGAAACCCGTCATAATTCATCTAGTTGCCATAACTTGCATTCTTCTTAAGTCTGCCAAATAACATTGTTAAGTTTGTTAAAATAGCAACTGCCGTGGTCTTGATATTTAATCTGGTTTTTGCCTAGCATACGATAACTGCTAAACATTATTCTAGCCATGCAGGAAGGTCTTAGATGTTTTGTATGACAGTTTGTCTTGTCGATAAAATTAAGACTATACGTTTTGACAAAGACACAATATAATAACTTTGTTGTTATCACTGCAAATATCAGCAATAGAAATTTAAAGTTCTTGGTTTTAGTAGCATAATAACTATATCATAAAATAACAATTGAAAAACAATATTGTTTGATAGCACCAGCTGTAGGTACTTTCATTTCAGAACAACTTCAACGTCTACTATTTTGCTCAGCAATAGTGTTACTTAAATGCAGTACTTTCTGGATATTCTGAAAGCTAATGGAAATTCTTACCTTATTTTATCTTACATTTTAGATTTGTCTTAGCATTAGACTGGAGCAATTTTCTGATACGCTACGCAACAATTTATTCATAATAATCTTATAAACAGAAAATAGTTTATTGCAATCTATAATTTGTTTTTGTAATCTGTACAGAGTTTGGAAATTTAGGTCACTCAATATTCATTGTTCAAGATTCATTTGCTTTGAAAAGGTTTGTTCAATTTTGTCTACTAGTTATATTGAAAATAACTGTTTGATTGCGACCATTGTGTTGCAATAGGAATTCTACATGATTCTAAGGGAAATTAAAATTGATATAGACGCTATGTACGTTGAATGAGCAACTTGTGGCTTTATATTCTTGAATTGGCAGCTTGGGCAGCTTCTTTTACAGTTATAAATGGCAGCGTGAGCACATAGAGAACGATTCCCACAGTAATACATCATCAACAGCAATAAACAACAAAACCATCAGCCAAATCTCCGAGATGGTGTTGAAAGATCGTCTCACAGTCGTTTCAGGAACACTTTTACTGATCCAAACCTTATAATTTCTTTGATTTACCAACCACTTTTATAAAGTTTATTGAAAGTAATTCTTCTAAGAGAATGTAGAAACGAATCATTTTTATTACTTATATTTTATCACTTTTTGTGATTTCTACAAGATAAGCACAGCACAGGTTTACAAGAATGTCTTAACAAAGATGGTTGGTATTATTCCTAGCTATCACCAAGTTAAATATCTTGAAATTGTTGAAAATTGATGTAACAATTTGCGTCAGCAGTAGTTAATGAGAGAAAGTAGTTTGGTACTAGTAATACTCCAACCGAGGCGTATATAAGAAATTTCTTTCGATGCAAGAACATACAAGAATAAAATGTAGCATTTGATTCATTCTTCGACGCCAGGGCAGTTTCGAATTAGGATGTGGGTAAAATCCGATGCTACATTTTAACTGAGTTTGAAAAATTAGTGAAGACTTTCGACAAGTTATATTTTCAACAAATGTGAAAAAATCTCACAATTATCAGATATGTCTTAAACGTATTCTCATGATTCAAATTTAGCTCATCAACTAAGGTTGGCTGAACTTTTTGATCACATGCTTCGAATTAACAGTTATGCGGTTATAGCAATTAATTGTGAGTAATTAACAAAGAACCATAAAAAATCTTATTAAGACTTGATACAAAACGTGCACAACTTTGTTTTTAGATCAGAAACTGGATCTTGAGAAGAAATAAAAAATCCACAGGCAATCAAGCTTCTGATACAAATCTATAAAATTCAGTGCAGATCACTTTATATAAAGGGTTTTCCAATAAGAGGTGTTATTTTGAATAGCCCGCTATTTCGGTAGATGTCACTTTTGAAGCTATCATTTTTTGACATTTGACAAGTAGAAACTACGCCATTAATAAATATGGAACGATACACGCTTCAACAACTCATTGAAATTATTAAAATTCACTATAAAAATGGTGAAAATTTGGCAGAGACGGTTCGTAAAACTCGAACATTTTTGGGTCACCGTGAAGCACCTTGTCGGACCGCAATACAGAAATTGGTGAAAAAATTCGAGCTCTTGGGACAAGTTAGTGATGTGAAGAATAAAACCCGTGCACGTCGCTCAAGAACAGCCGAGAATATTGCTGTTGTAGCCGAAAGTGTTAAAGAAAACCCAGGTTTGTCCATTCCTCGTCGTTCTTTGGAAATAGCCATTCCACAAACGTCATTACACCGTATTTTGCATAAAGATTTGGGTCTTAAGGCTTATAAAGTCCAGTTAACACAAGAACTCAAGCCGGCCGATCATCAACAACGTCGTGTCTTTGCTGATTGGGTCGTTGAAATGCATGAAAATGATCCAGAATTCCATCGAAAAATCATCTTGAGTGATGAGGCCCATTTCCACCTCGGTGGCTTCGTCAACAAGCAAAATTGTCGGATCTGGGGCTCAGAAAATCCAAGAGTTATTGTTGAAAAGTCTCTCTATCCTCAACGTGTGACTGTTTGGTGCGGTTTATGGTCCGGCGGAGTCATTGGACCTTACTTTTTCGAAAATGAGGCTGGAGCAACAGTTACGGTGACTGGATTGCGCTATCGAGAGATGATTAACGATTTTTTATGGCCGGAATTGGATGGTATTGATCTGGACAACGTTTACTTTCAACAAGACGGCGCTACGTGCCACACAAGCAACGAAACCATTGATCTTTTACGGAAAAAGTTTCCGGACCGTGTTATCTCTCGAAGAGGTGATCACAATTGGCCACCGAGATCTTGTGATTTAACACCTTGCGACTTCTTTCTTTGGGGCCACGTGAAAGAGAAGGTCTACGCCAACAGCCCAGCGTCGATTCAAGACCTCAAAGATGGAATTCGTGAGGCTATCGAGGACATAGGGCAGCCACTTTGCGATTTGGTTATGGAAAATTTCATGAAAAGGATATTGTCCTGTGAGCGTGGTCGTGGTGGTCATTTGCCTGATGTTATTTTCCACTATTAACGGCATACCTTCCTCTTTATAATGAAATAAACATCCGATCATTTATATTAAAAAATGGCACTTTTCTTTGAATATCAAAATAACACCTCTTATTGGAAAACCCTTTAATTATTTATTTTGTATTATTTGTCAACTATTAAAAACATAAAAATTAATCGAATATTCAGTTTTAGTTGATCAACTAAATTTGATCCATGAGCTTCACCATTGATTGTTGTAGAAGAAAAATACATATTTTTGTCATAAATTATAATGTTGCATTGGATAATTGGAGAATGTTTTATGCTTTTAAATATGAAAATAACTTTAATTTCTTTTGCTTGCTTCTGTATTAGATTACAGACCTTTTGAATGTTTCATTTATACAAGTTGTCCAGTGTTTGTTGTTCCTTGAAATATGTTGTCTCTAGCAACCAAGTTTCTCTGTTGTTTCATTGACAAAAAAACTGCCAAATTTGAGCTTTAGATCTGTATACTAGTACTTTCAGTAAAATTTATAAAAATGGAAAAAAGTAAACTTCATACGGTCATTAAATACTTGCAGAGGAAAGGATTAACGCCGAAACAAATACACAAGGACATGATTGCCTGGGAATGATGCTCCTTCCTATTAAATAATTAAAAGTTGTTCCCAGGCAGAAGAGACTTGCCAACATGCAAAAGGTAATGGTTGACACAATTCTGCGATAACACAAGAGACTATAATTTGTGTGAATAGCATGACAGAAGATCATAAATTGACCACAATGCCTTTCTAATGGCTTGTACAATTAGAGCTCCGCAAAGTGTAAGCAAACATGTTCAAGTCTTTTCTTCTATAGCTAATTTGGTATTATATAAGCAAGATCCCAAAAGTTTTCTTGATTATTTTATGACAATACTTAGCTGAAACCTGGATTCACCACTACAACCTTGATCACTGAATGGCAACGCATAGAATAGCATCATCGTCCAAGATCTTCGTCTCCTCGTAAATTTCGAGGTAGGCATGATTTTTTGGTATATCCAAGGAATCTTTATACTCGACATTAATCTATAAAGAAGAAGAAACTAAATTTGAGAGGTATGATTTAGAGTGATAGTGCACCCACTCTACTCCTTTTTATCTAGTTCTCAGTAGTTTTCATTTATTCTCATAGCTAATTTGACAGTGATTCTTGGATAGCCAAAATCAAAAGTTTTTTATGGAAAGCGATAAGGTGCTCAAACGTAGGTGAAATAGATATCTCAAAGTAAGGGCACTATAAAAGTTTTGCAATATAGGTTTGTTTATTGAATTCTTTCAAAGTAATTTCTACCACATTCAATACACTTCTCCATTCGCCGAAACCAGTCCTTAAACCAGCTCTGCCACGTTTCATCCGGGAGTAAGGCACACTCGTTGTCCCAAACCCTCAGAAGATCCTCGTCACTAGAAAACCGTTTTCCTTTCAGCTTCATTTTCACCCGGGAAACAGTGCAAAGTCACCGTGGGCAAGGTCTAGACTGTAAGGTGGGTGCTCGAGAAGTTTCAGTTTGGTATTGGTCAAATAATCGGTGCAGGCTTTGGCGCGATGAGCTGGAGCGTTGTCATGGTGGAGGTACCAGGTGTCCATTCTTGACTTTGGCCGCAGGTTTCTTATAGATTGTATGACTTAGCTGTGATTGTCTTCTGGGTGTCAAAAACGACACGCTCTACAATTCCGCTCGTTTTGAAAAATAAAGCTATCATTTTTTTTCTTAACAGATCGGGATTTTCTAACAGCTACGGGTGTATCTTCATTATCAAAGACCCAAATTTTGTTTTGATTCTTGGTCGGCATATCGTAATAGTACAGTCAAGTCTCGTCACCTGTCAGAATGCTGTTAACATGCTGAGATTGTCCCTTATCAAACATTTTCAGCATCTTTCGGCACCAAGTCACACGACGAGTCATCTGCTCTTCCGTCAGACTATGCGACATCCAGAAACAACTAAGTTTCTTTACTTGTAAATGATCACGCAGAATCGAATGAATTGCTGGTGCATGAAGGTGTAAGGTCTT
>VTPC01088987.1:0-11749 GCA_011009095.1 Ignelater luminosus
CAAGAGTTTTCAAGCCAGGAAGGATAACCAGTTTAAAACACCTTTTTGTAAAATCAGATCCAATTGGATTTTTCCCTCATTCTTTTTTTAGATGCTTGATATTTATTTTTGATTAGGTACGACATATACTGAAGTATTCACTTTCAATAAAAAGACTAACTTTCTTGCCTGTCTACGTAACATTAATTTTTGTTTGTGTTTCATACAAAAGCCGTATATTTAATTTCTCCTTGACTAATAAAAGTAACGTACTTGTTTGAATTAGTTAAGTTCGTCGCCTTCATATTTCAGCCATATTTATTATTCACGCCAGTTCTAAATATTTAAATTGGAAAATCAGGGTTATAAACTTAGAAAGTTAAATTCAAATATTTCACACAAAATACAATATACATAGAACTCCAGAGATCAAATAGTGTTAACAAAATGGAATAAGAGGGTTGCAAGCTAAATATTTCTAATAACTTTCCAGTTCATGTTCGTTTTAATATCTAGAATTATCTGGATTTCTGGATTTAGAAAGTATTTTAATATTTGCGAAAACGTTTGCTGCTGAAAATTCCGTATTTCATTTCATGAAATATGTATTGTGTGTAAAATGGAGTTATTTGAGGTTTGTACGTTAACAAACCACTTTTATACGGGGTGTTTGATAGATGGATTCCTTGATCAAAATAATGGTGTATTCTTTTTTCTTAAAGTTTTCCAGTTGTGTGATGAAACTTATTTTAATAAGGTACATCAAAAATAGCTTGTGATTGCTAAACAATTAAAAGCAGAAATTTTAGGTTGGGTGACAAAAAAACTTGTACCACTGAGATATATACATAACTCTTTGTCATTATTAAGGTTTACACTGTATTTGCAAAGAACCTTGTTTTTACATTTTACATGGTTTTGAAATTTTAGAAACAAGAAATTCTAAATTCAACTTTGACATCCTGTACATAGAAAAATTATTTATATAAACATTTTTATCATGAAATTCATCTGTAAAATATTTGCACCATTTTCAAAACACCCTATATATTCGCATTGATTTTTAATACCAAAAGTGGTATAAAACGGTAATAGACTATGATAAATCATGCTAGAAAGGCAATTTATTATTGTTAACAACACTACATTATAGCGTACTCAATTAGGCGACTTATTGATTGACTTAATTATTGAATGCTTGGATAGAATTTTCTTTCAAGCTCTAATTTTTGTATTGTTACAAAATCCTATACAGCAAACTAGAAAACGAAACAAGAATAATAATGAGGATTAAATTAGTGCGTTTTTTTGGCATCATTAGTTTCTTTGCAACGTCATTAATTGTTCACGCATTGTCATAAAATTGCTTGTGTTATTAACAACATATTCGAGTTTTTCTAAAGCACAGACGTTAAAAGAATAAGTAATAAGTCTAGAAAGTTTTAATTTCCCAAGGAAATCTTCTTTTCTTTTAGAAAATGAAATTTTAATTTCTCATGCATTTGAGATTTACTTCCACCATCCAGAATTGCATGTAAGGCACAAAAAAGTTGTGGTAACAAATTCCAATTACAACAAAATGCAAGAGACTAATCAGAATTTTCGCCGCTTTTTTTTTAACCCGAAATAAGGTTATAAATCAAGCTTCTAGTAGATTGGGGAGTTTTATAATGTCCTCGATTACTCACATTTTTGTAGTCCTCACCTACGCTAGTTTAAAATGATTGACGCTTCTATTAACTGTAATAGAATAAAATGAGTGATCATTAGCGTTATAAAGCGATAGGAAATAGTGGGAATTCTTTCCCTTTTAACAAAAGAGTTGTTGCTGTCTCGTCAATTCAACTCTCCAAAATCTGAACGGCTTCAATTCAATTACCTCTCATTCCAATTCGATATGGTAATACTGTAACGCAGACTCCAATGCTTTCTAATCAAAGATTTAAAAACAAATCTATAACTATAAACTTTATAATTGAATTACTAAATTAAAATCTCCGTTGCAGTTAAACTTGCTAATAGATTATGCTTGTTATAATCCTATAATGAAGGCTATGTACAGTGTGAATCATCGAATAACACTTTTCTTCTTGATAATTTAAAAAGCACATTAAATCTTTGACTCACCTTCAAAATCCTTGCAGCTGCTCTTTTTTAAAAATCTCAGTTTGACACTAATGTCTGCTGCTGGAAATATCATACCAACTTCATTCTATAAACTTCTGAATTGGTGTAGTGCATGTTACGTTTTTAACTTAGATACAGTCAATCAACGTGTAACGATCAAGATCTACCCCTTAAAAGTAAATTGAATTCGTGTAACATGTTCAAAATTCCTCTACCGACATACCACAAGGTTAGCCTAGGTTGATGATACGACTTGCAAGGAACTAGAACCCGAACCAACAACCACGCTGCTTTTCTGCTACCCTGCCTTTCTTCTTAAACTATTGACCAGACAGCATCTTCTATCCACCAAAGATTTTATCGCTACTAAAACCCAACATTTAAATTTCTTCTTGATCGAACACATACCTATGACTTAACTAAACTCTTATAGACACAGTCCAACAATCCAAATCATTTACTAGGTCAAGATGTGGCGGGCCCATTAAGTGCTCAACACCAATATTTAGCTCAGCTACTTATTGACTCACTTACGCTACTATCAGTTAGTGTATTCTACTTCGGTTTTTTCCAGACAAATATTTAGCAGTGCTCACTGGGCGTGCTAGAAAAGTATATATTTGGCGCGGTTTTGTTATAGGTACTGTAACCAAGTTACTTTTATTTTAGTTATAATTCGCCGACATAAATTTTATATTTAAATTAACACATATTGTTCGTTGCGTGTGCCGATAACAGTTTATATTTTATTTCAGTTCGTACGGATCATCAAGAGTTTTCTGATTCGCCGACGCCACCGGGTAGGAGTTGGTTGACGACTCTCCCACGTATACACTTCGAGAGCTGGCGTTCCGTAAGGATCCCTTCTATCCTCGATTCTGTTCATCTTTTTCTGCCACGACCTCAGAACAGATCCGTCACGTTGGCGCAAATCCTCTAACGACATCGCGCTTTGGGCAGTCGCCCTGTTTTGACGCCGCTTTCAGGAATCTGTCGCGCGCTCTTGCGCATCTAGAATCGTGGCTCCAGCGGTGGAGGATCAGACCGAACCCCAAAAAGACCCAAATAATCATTTTCAAACAACCAAACCTGTGCACGAAACGGAGTCTCTCGGACAACAACGTGCAACTCGAACTGTGGGGCAGCCATTTCCGGCTGTCTTCCACCATCGTGTACTTGGGCATCACGTCTTTGAAGACTTTTTCTTGAATCGAGGAAATCAAGAGATGCTGCAATATCATTCAGTAACGTAGCTTCCTTCTGTCTGCTGCGACCTGGACCATCGTTTCACCTACTTGGGACTGCCGCGCTCAGACTCGTGGAATCGCTTCGTAAGAAGTCGACGGCCGTGTATCGGAGGTTGCTTCGACTGGATCGTTTTCACTCCTCCAGCGAGGTTTGCGAACTAGTCGCCATACCTACAAAAGACGCCAAACTTGACTTTCTGCGGAGCGGCTTCGTGAAGAGGGCAATCGAGCAGAACTCCACCCGGTTCCATTTCCAGGAAACCCAAGAGAAAGCTCAAGTACCCTCTAGGCATTCTCCTAGCCCAAGCCCCGAAGTTCCCCGACGATCTCCAAGACACCCTGGAGAGCACATCCTTAGCCAGAAGATGAACCAATTCCTCACCCGATACTCGGGACACTCATACACAAAACCCCCAAAAATCCGTAACTCTCCACACCTCCTCCTTCTCGCTACAATTCAGTTTTATGTTTCAGGTACCAGCAAGGCTCCGGAGATCGAGTAGACCGGAGCGCCTGTGAGGTGGTTGCAGTGCACTCATAGTATGAGTGAGCGTGCTCGGCGTGGTTGCCCTTACATCAGCGGCGACGGTGAAGCCGGCGAAGAGCTGGAGACCAGACTTTTCCCCTGGCCGAGTTTGCAATCAACCATTCTATCCCATCCTTGACAGCGTGCAGTAATGTTCATCTACCAAACAACCAAATTGCACATTGGCCGAAAAGGTTCATGCCTACAGTGGCCAATGATGATTTAATTTTGACTGCCAAACGAGCGATTGCAGTTAGTTTCTGTCATCGTCTAGGTCAAGTTTCAGCCACCAGTGCTTCCAGTGAGAATAGTAAGTATTTGCTAAGACCGAAAGATATTAAGATGCTTTATCTTAACCCATCCACTCAATATACCCTTGTCTGTGATTTGACTGCTGACGCTATCCGTCAAGCAGGTCCGCCGTCGGTCGAACCGAAGACAAGTTATATCGCCGCCGTCGCCATCTGTCGAGCAGGTTCGCCGTTGGTCGAACCATAAGGCACGCTATTCCGGCAGCGTTGCTGTCAGTTATTGTCCGCCCGATCTAGAGAAATTGTAACGTGCAAGCACAGCCGTCCTGTTTGGAACTCTCCTCAACACACTCCTAGAGACCCTCTACCTTTGCAGAGCCACGGACCTGACTCCACCCATAGCGTACTCAACCCGTCCTTGTAGCAACCCGCTTGAATTGTACACACTTTTGTAAACGATTTCTATATATTATCTGCTTTAGTAGAATAGACGAGTTAGCACTGTTTGTGAGTTTTATTATAGAAGGCTTGCCTGTTCTAAGTTTGTTTCGACCATTGGATTACAGTGTCTCCACAGCAGATACCCGTGAGACTTCATCTGACCGCTCCAAAAACGAGGAGGAGTAAACACCCTAACCAAAACTAATGCCTGAGTACTATTACCGACACTAACTAGGAGAGAATACGCCACAGTACTTCCATTTTTTTATCTTACTGGTAATAACTAATCAAACCGGCTGATATCGGTTGCATTATTATACTGCTCATAACATACCGTACCGTACTAATACCAAATTATAAGTAGTTCATTTTCTTGACATAATTCTTGGAAAGCTTTGTTAAAAATGTATGCTTTATTATCTTTAAGTTGTAACATCTTTAAAGGTTTGCTCTGAATTAAAAGGTTACTTACCAAGTCTCCTAAATGTTTATTCAAATTCAATTCGGCTAATGACTCATCTCAATTTGAATCGTGGGTGTAGATAGCTTTAAATTAAATTGGGATCTACCAACAGTATGATAAACCATAGGTCTGTTATTTAATTTGTATCTTAAACCAAGCACAATTTACTAAAAATAGGTACTTATCGACATACATATGTTGGACACCAGAGCTTTTTTGATTAAATTGGAACAAAAACTCAAAATTCCCTAACAGACGTGGTGTTTTTCATTCATTAAATTAACAACTAGGTTAATAAAAACATGGACAGCAAATTAATTATCAGTAAACAAATGAATGTTCACAATAATGAATATATTTTATTACTGAACAAGTGGATTTCATTTGCTTATTAATCCATCACCACTGAATACCACACTTTTGTGAGGTTATGAACGATATTACCTCTTAAAATTCTGCGACTAAACTAATTTCCAGCTTCTAGAATTCCGTCTATGGTGAATATCAGAATTTTTAGTTGATATAGCCTCGGGGATTATCTATTTACACGAAGTTTTTCAGGGACCACACCCAACGAATCCATTCAAAGCAATTCAATAATCTTGATTTTTCTCCGACATGGAAACAACCAAGCTATAATCCAAAGACTAATATAAAAATTCACAGTACCCGAAAAAACTCACTAACAATATTTATTCCGACTCCGCTAAAGAAATCTTTCAATTATGATTGCAGAATTATTAGCACCAATATGGCAACGAACCTGTTGCTGGTGCAACTTTTTTCGCAATATCTTCCTCTCAGATGAAACCGGAAGGACCACGCCTAAGAAAAATTTCCACCCATTCGCCAAATTTCAAAATGCGAAATGACTAGATTTATACAAACTAAACTAAAGAGAAAATCGAAAATTTTTTTTTAATTAAAATAGAATTTTAGAATTTTTAAAGAATTATCAAACACAAGTTTTTATACGGAAGAATAACAAATATTCAAAAAAATGTTAAAATCGGACTATTCAAGGGCACTTCGTAATTTCCTTACAAAGCACAATTTTAAATAAGAAAAACTTAAAAATATGGAATTTCTAATTCAATTTGATCAATAAACAAACCAAATTTTGAATTCAACAATAAATTTTGAAAATTGATTCGATAAAATCGAGATTATAAATCTACATTATTTTAGGACAGTCTCTTACCAACTTAGAATAATAAAATCTTGGCGGGATTTTAAGAAATTCAAATAATTATATTCTGACAAGTAACGAACCGTTACAAAGTATAACTTCAGAAATTCCAGTCTTATAGAGTACGTTTACTATACCGTAGCATGGAGCTCAACAGTCTTTAGAAAAAGACCGTCAGCAGTCGTAGTGAAAAACCTTTTTAAAATCTGGCATACAAACATTGCCCAAATTGCTGGAAGAATGCGCCACAACTAGTTGCTAAGTTAAATCCAGACGGTACATTGGGTTTTGCTTCGCTGATGTGTTTTGATTTACTAGATTAAACAAGCCTTATTAACACTGGCGTACCTACACTAAATGAGGCCCGGGGCGGGATTTTTTGGAGGCCCCATATTCGAGCTTCACACAAACGCGCTTGCGTGTCTACGATCACACATCCAGTCTACCAGTGTTTTAAAATTACAAAAAATATCAGTTTTTATAATATAAATGATACTTCACAGAAAAACTTTCATTGCTAAAATAGGTCCAAGCGTAGGGGGTCAAACTATTGTAACTTGAGTTTTTTTAATGATAAGCTTAGCTATATTTTACATTTTTTCTTCCGCTTCCCTCCTACGTTGAAATATAGTGTCCTTCTAGTTAAGTTGTTGTGTGGGTTTCCTTAATATATGTCCAATCCAGTCCCATTTTCTGTTTCTAATTGTTATCTCTATTTTTTCTTGGTTTGATATCTCCCATAAACTTAAGTTTGTTATTTTATCGGGCCAGAATATTTAGTGGATTTTTCTTAGACATTTATTAGTGAATGTTTGTAACATTCGCATATTTTGTTTATTTAATGTTCATGTTTCTGCACCGTATTTTGTTTTAACTGTAATACTTTTTTATCTCCATATTTTGCTCAGTATATTAAACGACTTTTGGGCTTGCTCTATTCTTCTTCTCATGTCTCTTTGAGAGCCTGCCGTTTTATCCACAACACTTCCAAAGTAACAGAATTCTTTAACCTCTTCAATATTTTTAAGCTCTATGCTTATACTTTTTCCATCCTCCTCTCCGTCTTTTACGATCTTTGTCTTCTTCTCATTTATTTTAAGACCAACTTGTTCTGCTACTTTTTTGAGTTTCATTGTTTTTCTTTGCATTTGGTTTTTCTTTCTAGTTATTAGGCATGTGTAGTCAGCAAACTCAAGGTCTTCAAGTTTATTAAATGTACCCCAATTTATTACTAATATATTATTTCCTATATTCTCCATCATCCAATCTATGATGATTAGGAATAGAGTTGATAATAAGACGTACCCTTGTTTAACTCCTGTGTTAATCATAATTCTTTTGGTCAGTTTGCCTGCATGGTCTACTTTTGCTGAAAAGTTTTCATACATAATTTTTATCATTTTTATTTGTTCTCCCTCGTTACTGAGTCAAATGCCTTTTTGAAATCTATAAAGTTGATGCCGATGCGTTTCCCCATTTCTTTGGTTTGTTCGAGTATTATCCTCAGTAGGCATATTTGATCTACGCATGAGCGCCTTGCTCGGAAGCCGGCCTAGTTTTCCTTTAGTCTGGTCTACCGCAGTTTTCATTTTGTTTAATATTATTTTACACAATACTTTACTAGCCATGCATAGCAGGGTTATTGGTCTTGAGTTTTCGCATCGTGTGAGGTCTCCTTTTTTTGGAATTTTTGATATTATAACTTGCGACCAATCCTCGTGGTATCATTTCCGTATTCCAGACTTTGTTCATGAGGATGTATAGGATTTTTACAGATCTTTTCTTGTCTGCTTTAATAAGTTCAATGGAGATATCATCCACGCCTGCGCTTTTACCATTCTTCTACTGACAATTGCTTCCTGGATTTCCCTCATTGTAATTTTGTCTTGTTTCTTTCTTCTTGCACATTTTAGCAAAGTACTCTGTCTGCCTTTTTATAATGTCGCCTTCGCTTTTAAGTATTTTTCCGTTTGCTTCTTGAATTCTATTAATTGGCTTGGTTCTTTTTCCCGTAATTCTTTTTGTTACTTCGTACTGGTATATTATATCTTTTATTTTGGCCTGCTTTCTCTGTTTCTTCTAAAGGTTTTCAAGGTAGTTTCTCTTGTCTTTTCTTGCCATCTTTTTTACGTCTCTGTTTTTATTCCAATATTCTCTATGTATTTGGTTTTTTCTTGTTTCGTCTTCTGTATTCAACCATTTCCTTTTTTGTTTTCCGACTTTGTGTCCAATTGTTTCCTTTGCGCTTTTCTTTACTACATCTTTGAAATGCTGCCAAATGTTCTCCACCAAAAGGTTTCTACGTGGGTTAATTTCTCCGATATCCTTTTGCATGTTCTTCTTATACTCCCCCAGCATTTCTTCCTTTTTTTCTAATTTGACATCATTAAATTTTGTGCGTACCGGTAGGACGTTGTTGCTCTTAAAGGTTATTTTTATTTTGGGTCTAAGAAGTTGATGGTTTGTTACTACATCTGCATCCCTCATTACTCTTGTATCTTGTAGGGAGTTCCTCCATGTTCTTTCACACATTATATGGTCAATTTGCGTTCTATAGATACCTCCAGGTGATATCCAAGTTGTTTTGTGATTGTCGTTGTGTCTGAATAAGGTACCAGCAATAACTAAATTATTTGTCAAGCAGAAGTCTACTAGTCTACGGCTATTTTCGTTAATTTTCACCATTTCGTGTTTCCCCATGATGTTTTCCTTGTCTTCATTGTCTTTGCCCACTTTTGCATTTAGATCTCCCATTAATAATGTTATGTCCCTTGGTTATTTCCGTTGTATAATCTCCCAGTTTGCTTGGAGTTCTTCATAAAAAGTATTTTTAGTTTCTTTCTGTTTGTCATTTGTAGGGCTATAGAAGTTTATAATAGTTATATTTCTGTATTTCCCTTTAAACAGTGCCCGTATTATCCTTTCTGTTTTGCCTTCTCATTCCGGTAAGCTTTTTAAATTAATTTATCTATCATAATAGCTACACCCCTTTTTTTTTGCAGTTTCGTCTTCATATCCTGGGTAGAGTATTTGGTTTTCATTTGCAAGTGTGATATTTACTATTCCATTCCACCTAGTTTCGCTAAGCCCGAGTATTGTAATCTTGTACTTTGTCATTTCTCTTGAGATGTGTTTGGTTTTGCTTATATCGGCTATTGTGTGGACGTTTTAGCAACCCAGAAAGAATTTAGATTTGTCTCCTATTATATTTGTTTTTTTAGCATATTCGATTCGTTGTCCTTGTTAGTTGCCTGTTTCGCCACCTCGTTCTCTGTTATTGTTCTTTGTGTCGGTTTTGTAGTGATGTATTCTGGTAGTTTTTTTAGATTTCTTCTAGGATGTGCTTGTCTTCGTTCGATTTTCATATTTGTCCTTGTGTAGTAATTTTTGGTATCCGGTTTTAACTTGGTTGCCTTTGCTTGCTTCTTCTTTTGCTCTATTTCAGATTTCGCGTTGTATACGTATCTCTTCTTTTGTTAGATCGTTGTTTATATATACTTGTTCATGTTTAATCAGTTTCAGTTTCTTGTTGTTTTGCATGATCTCATTTTTATCTTCCTTGCTTCCAGTTTTTACCAAACATGTTCTATTTCCCAATTTCTATGCTTCTTCTATTTTTACTTCTTTGTATAATTTGTATAATTATTGATGGCCCATTTGGGGGCCCCCTACAAGATGAGGCCCGTGGCAGACCGCCCCCCGTTAGGTACGCCACTGCTTATTAAGAAGTAGGTTTGGTATACTTTCTATTCTAAAAAGGCATATCTTTAAATCCAACATACTTACAAATTACGTTCCTGAATCAAATAAGCAAATCATAAAAACAATTACTGCAGTACTTACTAATTCTAGACTGATTATTGATGGAAGCAGTACATGTACAGATCACTGGTGAAGAATTAGAAAACAAGCAATGTTCTAGATTTACGAAAAAAGCTTTTAAATAAATATAGAAATCACATTCTGCTAAAGATTGCGTCTAGAATAATAATACTGGTATCTTGTTTGCTATTGAACTTGATTTTCCCATTACAACATGCACTGGAATGTAAGAATCATTTCGGAATCCTAACAATATAAATAAATAGAATTTGTTAAATGCTTTGCTAATAAATTAATGTTCATTTAGTGGTATTCTACGAAACAATACACAATTATTTAAATTATTTACAGCGTAACATATTGTTAATGTAATTAAACGAAAACGCAATTTCAATTAACTACATGATTCGCTTTAGTCAATTTGTTTTAGTAAAACAATTTTGAAACAGTAGGGAATATTTCAATTAGGAAATTTTTATAAACAAGCCATCAAACAATTAGAGTTTAAAACTTGTTTACTAGAATTTACCAAGAATGGCAAATACATTACATTCTTTTACTAATATAATTATTTGCATTTAAAGTTAAATTAATTATATTTGTTTTACATTTTTCTTTTTATTTGTCTTCTAAGAGAATAGTGCTAAATAATTAAACCAACACTCAGTTTTGTTTATACACAATTATCGAATAGAAAATAATATTGTTAAAGTTCAAGTACAATTTCTGTTAACTGATGGCTTTAAACAGATTTAAATATTAGTAAGTATAGTTTGTAAAATCGCAAAT
This sequence comes from Ignelater luminosus, assembly GCA_011009095.1. Classification (NCBI taxonomy): domain Eukaryota; kingdom Metazoa; phylum Arthropoda; class Insecta; order Coleoptera; family Elateridae; genus Ignelater; species Ignelater luminosus. The sequence goes on from VTPC01088987.1 coordinate 10,835, forward strand.
ATACAATAATCAAAAAATTAAGTAAACATGTGCCAACTGTTAATTAAAATTATACGCAGAATATTATTTTTTTTTTCAAAGACAACTTACAATTAGTTATTACTGTTTGTCACTCTGTATTAAATATAACACATGGGCTGAAAAGTCCCAGGCCTAACAAATAGATGGCAATAGTTCTATTGCATTCACCGCTTTTTCAGTTAGTACTAACCTTCAAAAGACAGCTGTTAAAATTTCATGATATTCTATTCATTATTTTGTGAGTTATTGTGCTGAGAGTGACGCTACTTTTGTTATTTTCAAAACAATGGATCAAAAACAATTTCGTGTTTTAATTTTACACTGCTTCTTGATGGGAAAAAATACCGTTCAAGCGAAGCAATGGCTTGAAAAGTGTGATGGGGACTCCGCTCCATCAGAAACAACAATAAAACGTTGGTTTGCTGACTTCAAACGTGGTCGTAGAGACACCGATGATGCAGAACGCAGTGGACGTCCAAATGAGGCGGTAACACCAGAAAACATCAAAAAAATCCACAAAATCGTTTTGAATGATCGAAAAGTGAAGTTGCGTGAGTTAGCTGACATCGTAAAGATATCAAAAGAACGTGTTGGCTTTATACTGCATGAGCATTTGACTATGAGAAAGCTCTGCTCAAAGTGGGTGCCGCGTTTGCTCACTGTTCACCAAAAACAAGAACGTGTTGATGTTTCTGAGCAGTGTTTGGCCATGTTTAAACGTAACAAACCGGAATTTTTGCGTCGATATGTGACAATGGATGAAACATGGATCCATCACTTCACTCCGGAATCAAAACGATCGTCATCTGAGTGGACAGCAACTGGTGAACCTCGTCCAAAGCGACCGAAAGCACAACAATCGGCTGGAAAGGTTATGGCCTCGGTATTTTGGGA
>VTPC01088995.1:12608-26798 GCA_011009095.1 Ignelater luminosus
CATGGAAGCTTACATGGGAAGAATCTCAAGAGGAGCTAATAAAGAAGTACTTCCTAATTGATGATCAAAGCACAGGTGCAGATAAGCAAAGAAGTTATAATGTAAACCAATGAAGAAGAGTTGGAAATCTAAGATAAAGAGGTAAAGAACGCAATATGTGAATTGATCTTTCAAGTTTAATTCATTTAATTAACCCAAAAGTTAGCAGAAATTGCCTTGTACTTTCTTCAAAATAGGACAATAGAAAGTGCGTCGTCATTGTGGCTGATCCTAATAGACCATTGGTTTAGGATAATGCAGCAAATCAAAGAAGTTATAGCTGGTGCTAATTGAAGTCTTTGCAGATGAAAAGGTTTTGGTCAGTTCTAAAAATTTTGTAAAGAAACTTGAAAAAAATGGCCAAAATATTGGAGCGAGTGCAAAAACTGAACCGAGAGAAATAAGCTTAAATGCAATGTCTCGAAAACCTAACATAGTTTTTTTAAGGCCGCTGAGGTTTCAGAGGGAGCTCATAGTTAAGATGGATGATCAGCGTATTGAGCTGAAACAAACAATAAGACATCTTAGGCTTTACATAGACAGACAACTGTTGTTCATCAACCACTGCAAATACCTAAGAAGAAAAGCGTTGAGAAGCGCTTAAAGAAAGATGGCGATATATGGCAGAACTTGGAAGGTGAGGCAAAACGTGATCGTCAGGCATTTAAATGCATTCCAAAGACCATTTTGTGTTACTGATTACTGGAGCTTACAGGATTGCTAGCACTAAGGCCCTTTAGGACTTGAAATCAAGGAAAAATGGTAGACTTCAACCAACTACAGCAAGCGCAATAGGATAGAGCAACTAAATTAAATGAACTTCCCACACCTGCGTTAAAAGCTAAGGTGACTATTAACGGGATAAGAGAAGACGTTTATAAAGAAAGAGAACAATGCTATATGTACTCGGATAGGACCAAAGGCTAAGTGAGTGTGGGAAGTGGAATAGTGGAATACATGAACGAGGAGGTAGTTTGGAATAAGAAGAAAAGATTTAACAAAAAGGCAGGAAATTCCTTTCTGTACTGCAGCAGCGAGGTCTGTAATGGTTCTATCTTTTTCTACTGTTTTTTCTTGCGACGAGTGTTCATTTGGAATATTTTGTAGACCCTTTTGCTCTTTCAACCAAAATTTGTTTACCATTTCTATTTTCTTGCTAAATTGATTCTGCCATGTTGAAGACGACTTTGCAAACGTCTACTCTTGAGAGACAAACTCCGACAGGTGGCAGATTTCAAATATGTTACTCTGTTAGTTGCTTTTCTCTTCTTTTTCTAGGTTTGAAACCGACCTTAAAACATCTTTGGTGAAGTTATTGTTTGTTATCCTAGTTCTTGGGATGTTTTACTGCTTACTTGCAAATGGTAAAGATCATTTTTCTTTAAGCACAGCCAGGTCAGCAGTTTTAAAGTGATTTCCGCATCATACAACACAAGTCAATTTCTTGCGTATTTCCTTAAAGATGCCTTCATATTAGACTGTTATACAAAAAACGCCAACCCGTCTCAGTGGATGAAATTTGCCTGATCGGTATGCAACTTGTTAAACACCATGGTTATAAATCTTGTAATATCAACTACAGTGCAAAAATTTTTATTACTGCACTTTCTTGCATGTCTCCCTGGGTGGTTGTTTTCAACGATGAGCTTTCTATCGATATATTAGAAATAATTTTGTGAGTTAAGTGGTTTTTAAGGATGCTTGGTTGCCTATATTAGCGCACTAGAGCCTCCTCGTTATTTTTTTCATCAAATTTCGCACTTACCTTATATAACAGTTTAGCCACAGTATATATACACATTCAGTAGGGACAGTTGCTGTCGGTGCCTTTGAAGTTCATATAGCAAAAAATAAATCGTACAGATAGAACTACTAATTCTTGGCGGTTTTCAACTGATTTTAAAATTTTAATCCACAAGACGAGAAACTACACTACAGCTTTTAAATTTCAAATTAAAACAAAATAATTTCGAAATAACCAATTACAGCTGAAACAAGAATACAAATATTAATAAAATAAAAAATAATTTATTGCAACAAAAGAAAAAAAAACTACAAAAGAATTATATTTTTAAGAACTAGAAGTACAATTATAATTATAAAATCTCTAATGCTCTAATACTTAAAACTATAAATGCTGCCAAATAATTTGTTTTCGTTTAAGTTTTTGCCCTGGTAATTCCATAGTATTCATAAAAAAATAATGAATAGATGCTTCACTTGTTTTATGAAGTCAAAATTTTACAATTGAACTTAACCTCAAATAGCTGAAAACGGAGCATACTTCGCTATCAAAGAAACACTATGGATGTTGTATATTTACTTGTTATAAATTTATAATCACTTGCAAGTAAAAGACGATCAACACACGATAAACAAATAAAAATTAGAAAGAATTTATTCTTTAATTTTGTAAACAAAAGGAAAAACGATAAAACCGTACCGCCATCTAACGAAGATTTTATGAAAGACCACTGGCATACTAGAAAATTATTGTCAAGGTGGGGGTAGCTAGTTGTCACTACTGAATGTGTATATATACTGTGGTTTAGCAGTCAACAGCTTGATCCTAGGAAAGAAAGGTTAATTATTAAAGAAAAACTCAAATTTAAAGGAAGAAGGAAAATGTACTCTTACGAAAGGGTCGTTCTTTCACTTACGTGACTAGAATCTGACTAAGCGATTTGAACTGCCTGTCCATACAAGAACAAGAAACGACACGCAGCTAACTTGGTAAGTGGTAACTAGCTTATTGCTTTTGCTATAGATTGACTTTGGATTTGGCGTCAATTTACAGAGACGATAGTTCCAAAGTCATAGAAATTTAAACGCAGTAAACACAGGAATTTATGCCAGTGTCTCTCCTTTAATAATTCTTTACTCTTTAGTCCTAGGGTAATCATATCACCAGTTTATCTGTCTACTTCTTAGAAATCCTGGTGGAACCCGCACTCGAAAGGTGACCTTTTTTTCTCGGTCAGTAAAAATTTTAATTTGAGATAATAGTTGCTAGCATGATTATTACTATTTTGATTAAAAATATAATTGCTGCTAGGGAAAAAACTATTATGATTATTGGTTTGATTGTTTCTGCTTACCTATTGCTGAGGGTTGACGAACAGATATCTTTATAATCGTTTACCTGTGAAGGTAGCATTTCTTTGTACTGCTGCATTTTGCAATTCCGTGTTGTTTCGTTAGGATATTTGCCTCTTTTGACATCCTTCCTTGTTTTCATCTTTTTGAGACTCTCTCATTGTGATCAAATTGTTCATTAAATAGTGGTTCTCTGTCTTGGGCGTTTTGGTTCTGGATTATTGAGTTTTTTAGGTTTCTTGTGTGTTCCAGAAACTGAGATAACTCTGATAAGAATATTAGTAAGTAGCCTGTTGGAGGACACAGAGTGATCTGTGTTCATATTTACTTATCTTAAGAAGGCCAGTGGATGACGTGACCCGACGTACAGAATTTTTATTTTCAAGTACTATGGGTACGTTTAAGCAAACTTAATCATAATCTAAATGTTTAGCCCTAGCTTCGATTTTACAAGTATCTAGTTTGGGGATGTCCAGCGGCGCATTTTCGCTTTAGAAAACATTAGTTTCTTGTCTTTGTAAGGCAAATAACGCGACCTTATCGTAGAGATGCACAGATCCGAAGATTGAAAGTTGTGAATAACATCTTGATTTACTTATTTCTTCTGGCTCTTCTAAGATGATTGTTTAAAGCCTTCCTTTGACAGTTAACCAATTGAAACGAAAGCACTGCTAATGGTTTTGACCCGTCAATCAAGACTTTGTGGACAGTTGGGTAGTGTTGGACGAACAGCCTTCAGTCTGTTTGGCATACAAGCCGAACTCTTCTCATTTGACTTGCTTTTAGAAACAGTCAAGGTGGATACACAACACAGAATGAGATTTTCATTGGAGCTGCATTTTTCTGGTTTGATAAAGTTGTTTATATTCCATTGTAGACGCAAACCATATTTGATAAGCTAACCATACTTGTAACATTCTTCATTTGGCACTCGTTGCTCGACTAACGCAAGGTTGTTCATGTCCTTGAGTGATGTCCCTTAAATGTAACATCGAATCGACAAGCTAGTATGAGTAACTATGTTGCATCCTTTTCCGTCCAGCATTGTCTTAAACAGTTGCTGGTTTACGTGAAGCAATTCGAGCCGAGTTGGAACTAGAAAACTGATTTAGGATTCTATACGTTTAATTTCTTTTTAAATGGCAGTATCTCTTTGCAAACCATGAACCTTATGAGTCTACAAGATTCTGCAGATGAAAGTCGTTTGGTTTTTCCAAATAATTCTAGAGTCTTGTTGGTCAAATAGCTTCTGAGGAACTAAGTTTGTTCGAAATAATGCAGCATCAATTTCATTCGGGCTCGTTTCGGGGGAAATTCATCGTTTGTAGATGCTGCGATTGGATCAAATTTTCCTTCTCCTCATTTTTGCTTCGTCAATGATTTAGTTAACAATCTAACTTCGCTCTTTAATCTGATAGTATGAGGAAAAAACTGTTGAACCCTCCAGTATTGACGATTCTCTCAAAATATTATAATGAGGTCTAGATAAGCAAAGACTTCTTATAAGGGACAAAGTTTTTTTTTGAAAAAACAGTACCTGCTTGCATTGTACTTTTACGTGTAATCTTTTTTTTCAGTAGGGTTCTCAATAAACTGTTCAATTATTCTGGCTTGACTTCTTTTTCCTTCTTGGAATAGCTTTACTGTATAGTTGTTCGTTACGGTCTCTACTCGTATCTTTTCATGTATATCAGTATATACTGAAAATAGCTAAAGTACATACATTGCAAGTTTCCTCTTCCGCCTCCATGTCTATGGCAGTATCGAATGTTCACTCAAGAAAATTAAGTTGGTCAGTTTTTATTTTTTGCGCAAAAAATCTCCCTTTCTGCTCGATTCGCACCACCTCCTGCGCAAATATGAGCAATATGTATGCAATCTTTTTTTTGAGAAGCTATATGTGACGATCTGAGATTGAATTTGTTGCCAGTCGTACTATTTCGTGTATAACGAGCTCTCGATTATGAAGAGAGGTGTGTTTACTTAGAAAATTAAAAATGTCTTGGGCCATCAAAATTTGCCGGTAGAGCACGCAGCATAGACTGCCTTGATATTGACTTCTTTTAAGAAGGATAATGGCGGCGGCAGTACAGCAGCATGGATATACTGAATGTCGCGTGACTCGATCCTGAAAGATATAATAGAGTAGATATAGATAAGAAAAGAAGCAATAGGAAATAAAAGAGATGAATACGGGCTTTGCCCCCCTCCATCAACCTTATTAAGAAAACTAAATTAATAAACCCAGATTGGATTGCGTCTTCCAACAGGCTAGTTGGTATTCTCAATAGTCAGACTTTACCTTAACTTTTCTTGAGAAAAAAAAAATAAAAGAAGTCAAGCTGCGTCTTTCAACAGGCCACCTACGTTGTTTCGAGTTCTGGTTCTGTCCTCTGCTCTTATTAACTTTTTTAAGGAAAGTAAGTATGTGCAGTTGGGCTTAACGTCCGAAGCCGTTTCTGATGACGCTTTGAACTTCCCTAGCTTTATCTGTTCATGATCTTTTAGCACTTAAGTAGCCTATTCATCTTATCAATTTGAATAGACGACTCTTGACTTTTAGCCTGACATGACAAAGAAAATCTGGCAGTGAACATGGTACAGGCCTGTTCGTAATTGCAAACAAGCAAACAAATATGAAATGTTCGAGAAGCTTGTCGAGAGTTTCTTCTGATTTTGATAAATGATGGAAAATGCTTTACATTCCGAATAGTAAATTGCTTTATGGTTCCTAGAACTTGAAGCTTGAGCACATTCAGATTAACCTTGTTTAGCGTTTGTTAAATAATAAATAGAATAATTCGTAAGGCCACTTCATTTCTAATGTATTTTTTTGTTGCAGGTGAGTTTGGGTTTTGCTTAAATTATGACGTTCTGTTTAAATAGTATGGTAAGTAGTAATCTAATAGTATAGTTTAACAAATAAATTGGTGTGCACAGTTAAAAGTTGCACAGTGAAGATTTCCTGAATTTATCATAATTATCAAACAATGTGCATTTAAACAAGCTATTTTATAGCTTATAATCTTGAAAAGACACCTTTTTTATTGACAATGCGTGGGTGCAGTTGCAAATGGCAATTTTCTGTTATTCCACCGGAACATATTTTGCGTGACGCCATGCTCGTTATGTCTAGGTGTATGAATTGATTAATAACCTGTTGCCTGTGAAATACGCTATAAACACGTAACTCAATAAAAGCTACCGTACTGCCTGCTGAATTATGGTTACCTATATACATACATTAAAACAGATAACGTATCCCACAAAAAGGATTTGCAAAAACCTCTACAACTAACTATATCTGTCGCTTTTTATGTTCTTAAAGTTTTTTAATTCCGTTCCATATGGTTACTCAACCGAAAGGGAAATTAAATTACTCTTCGCTGAACGATAAGAAACAGTACAGGACATAAAATGAAATTGCATCTATGACAAGACCGCTGCTGGATATCTGTACAGTGTCGGAAATGTCCCTACGCTCTTGTTTCTGTGCACCCGCTTGGATGGTCAGCGTCTAATTTCGTTAGCGTAGGTAGTATTCGATTAAGCGACTGTGCTACGCTGTAATATAGCGTTTAGCTGGGAAAAAGATATCTTTCCATCTACTCTAACTATTCTCACTTTATTATCTTGAACAAAAAATGGACAAGAGTCCAAAACATCAACAACACTAACCTTCTCAAGATTTCAAAGGTTAATCTTAGGTATCATTATAAAAGTAGAAAACTATAAATATATTGTTGTGGATAGTTTAACTTAAACTTAATTTAATGCTACAAATATGCAAAAATAATAATGGAACATGACGAATATTATTATCAAAACTCACAAATGCTATTATTTTTTAAATCTCTTTATAATCTTTAATTCAGAATTATCAAAAACAGTAAGAAGCTATTTTATAACCAGGAGTCAATATAAACCGTTCTATGGTTTTCCCTGAAACATCAATATTAAACATCTATAAAAAAGAAAGAAAACTACCCTGACAAACACAAAACATTTGTATTACATGAGCGAAAACTAGCATACGTGAAATTTTACATCCTTCGACCCCGGCACCCGGATGTACTTTATATATCGTTCGAAGTTTTATGATGGAAAACTGCTTTCAGTCATAAAGTGAACACGTGGCTATGCATAATGTACTGGTAGAGACATAAAACAACTTTTAAGCCCTAACAAATTTGACAGCATGACTTATTTTATATCCAGTTTGCATTAGTTCATTAAATTAACATCCACGTAGATAGATGGAAAAACTCTTTTAAAGCTTCGTAAGGTTTTTTGAAGCGTAAAAAAGTTAATAGCGCTCCACCTTTAGATTAATGAAAATTGGCGTATTAAATTATGGTTAAACAATCTAATTAAATTAAGAGGATTGGTATGTAGTAGGCTTAACCCTTTAAACGCTTTTTTATGTGGTGTGTTATGCGTAATCACTGAGTTCGGCTATTGACCTACATTTTCATCCTCAACGCGTCCCCAAGTTATTGCTTTAATCGCTGACTGATTCGGAACGGTTGACTGGGAATACTTTACAACTGAGCGATCCCGCAATAAAGACCATGTATTGGCATTATCGGTTCATCATCATTATTATCATTTCTTTTCTCGTATGCAGGCTTTTTCAATTTTTGCAGCAGAGAAATCAGTATTTAATTGAAGATAAAATTTTCTCTACCATTTCACCTATTCTTTAAACTTTTCAGTTTTGGACTTTTTAAATTATTGCTGCCTACTATAAGACGGCATTAAAAAATATTAACAGTAAATCAAATCCAGAATATGTTTTGCGATAGGAAAAAATAATTGTTAGAATGGGAATATTAAGAATTCCGCGACATCAAAACCACTAATTAATGGTATTGGAAAGTTCAAACTCATGTTTCCGAGGTAACGCGCATAATTAGGAATGCACCAGGTACAATCAACCTGTTGAATAAACATATTCTCTGCGAGGTTAATGTATTAATCCCCAAACATTATCAAGCTATGATGTTTAGTAGTATTCATTTCAGAGAGCCAATCGTGCATATTAATACATTATTCAAATTATTCCTATTGGATATAAATAAATAAATTTCAATTTAGTCTGTACAACAGGCTAACTATAATTGTGCGTTAGAGCTTAATGAATAATAAAAAGTTTATAAACTACTTGAGGTACAAAAATTGGAAAACAATAACAACGAATTTCAACTTTAATTTACTCAGCTCGCGAAGAATTGAGAATCGTGATTCAAATAGTCCCAACCTTTTATTAATTTAATAAAAAATATCAAGCTAAATAAATGATGCAATGAGAATAAAGCGCGTTTTCAAAAGAACTAATACCGCTCCCGCGTTGGTTACAATAAAGTTCGAGTGATTTGGACTTACCTGGCATCACTCCTTTGCTAACTCAACAGTTATTATCTGAAACATTTAGTTGTAGCCTTAACTTGAAATAAGAAAGATGATGGAAACAATTCGCTTATTAATAAAAAACTAGTCAAAGCGCCCTGATTAAGTCTTTGCTTATTAAAATATTTTTGATTTCTATAAATTAAAAAAAACTTATTAGAATCTTTTCCATTTACTTTATTAGAATGAAAATATGTAAGATTTTACAACATTAAAACTACTAATTGGCTATAATGCGTAGTTCAAGATCATGTTTTTGAGGCATAATTTATGTAACACGTGTAATTAAGAATGCAAAAGATACAATAAACCGTTTGAATAAAGGACGCTATCCGATAGGAAGTCAGATTTGGGCCACGCTCTTTTTAAGGTATTGTCCCACGTATCCCCGAAAATGGTTTAGATACTAGATTGTACGCAAATATCTATCCTTTCAATTAGTACAAGTCTTGTTTGGGGACACGTGAGACTTCTATATTTTTCTAGGGCCTAAAGTTTGACTTTATTAGTAGTTGAATTAAAAGTAATTAATACACATAATCATACGGTCTAGATCTACACAAGGCGGTATTCTGGTTAGTTAAACTTTTATTTTAGACAGATACGTCTTTATTAAACACTCACCCATATTAGTAATTGTGACCTCGCTGAGTAAAGCGCACCTTCTCCAACGAAGTCGAAGTTACTGAACTAAGCACAAGATCCACGTCTTCGATAACGATATTTGAGATTTCACTGACTCGCGAATTCTTTTTAGTCTGCACAATGGCATCTTATCTATTCAATTCCGGGTCGCCAAAGGCCCATAGACATTTTCATGGACGAGGCGATGGTGAACGTGGAAAAGCTAGGATCCACGTTCTGTGTAGCAAAAGCTGGTGTCAAACGAATTTGATTAATGTGTAAGCGAGAGTTTGTAAAGCAGTGCAACAAAAAGTTTCTGACATTGCAAGCAAGTAGAATCAAAAATTATATTTACACTTGTGGAATGACTGCTTCGCCTATAAAGAAAAACTGTCTGAGTTGTAAGCGATAAGAAGTTGCGTTTTCTGTGCGGGATTTTGAAACGTCGATGTGTATTATGATGGCTTCATGGGGCTGTTAGTGTGAAAACCACTTTCTCAATGTTGATGTCTTTTTAGTACTATTGATACTTGGCGCACCGAACATATACAGTGATCTCGTTCCATTTTTATCATATTTCTTAGAATAGGAAGATTCCCTCAGATTAACAAAACTGACTACAAGACATGTGGGGTAAACGGTGTACTGCGGTTTTCTTGCTCGATTTTTAACTTTTATGATTATTAAGCTTTCTAAATGCAAAGTATAGTAACGGAAAACTGTTAGATTGGAAAACTTGCTAGGTTACCAGGTCTGTTATTTCTCTAGGGAAATAGGCATGCGTTCTTTAAGTAATAGATCTGGCAGAAATAATCCTGCCATATTTCTGACTAAGTTGAGATTGGATGAATCACAGAAGTTTCTCAGTCTGCTGTTTGCAGTGGAATCGCAGGCAAAAGTTAACAAAACAGTTACTAGAGTAAGCAACCTTCTAATCAAGCATTTTGTACTAAAATGTCTGAGATACTTTCACCACGCGAAATGACTAGTTGTAACCCGAATTTTGTTGCAGATTGTAGAACGTTCCCGACAGTAATACTACTTTAATCCTGGAAGGCACTTATCTTTATATCTAAAACTTAGAGTTCAATCTAAATCTGTCGAAAGAAGAGCTAGAGCGAGTCAACAATGAACTCTGAACGGCCAGCGAAAAGACACAGCCTTCTTCTTTGGGATCAAAAACACGAACAGGTAGATGCTTTTAAGTACCTCGGAAGCTTTGTAAGACAGGATCGCAGAATGGATGTTAAGATAAAGAGTAGAATTACGGCAGCTGGTCGTTTATTTAATGCTATCAAGTTTGGCTTTTTGAATAGTCGTACCATATCAAAGAAGGTCAAGCTGTCGGTATACAATTTTATATACTTCTTAACACTACTCTATGGCGATGAAAGTTGGATGATGACTCAAGGCTTCCAAAGCAAGGTGCAAGCACTGGAAAAGCGGTTTCTACGAAAAATCGAAGGGAAAACTAATATTACAAAATAAACGATCAGCAATTCCTTAAGAGTAGAGCCAGCCAGGAATAACACAGAGCGAGGCCTGCTCATATGGTTCGGTTATGTCGATGCTAGGCGAGTGTACCTGGCCAAAATAGAAGGTAACAAAAGAAGAGGTAGGCTCAGAAGGAAGTGGATAGAGCATGTGGGTGACGGTCTTAGGTCGAGGAACATCAATCTAAGGAAAGGACGTTGTTTGGTCCTAGATAGGGAGGTCCTGGAGACGTCTCTGTGCTGCCCCGACACCTAGCGGTGCAAGGCGCTGGAACTAAGCATCTTTTCCGATGATCTGAGTAGTTTGTCTTTGGTACGGGTACCCAATGTTAATAGAGCTATTCCTCTGTAATTTCTACAATTTGTCTTGGACCTTATTTTTGTGGATCGGATAAAGTATTGCTCTTCAGTTTATTCCTTCAGCATTCTTTCTTCTACCCAGAATTTTTATTTTAGTTGGTGTACTGCTCTTACGAGTTCGTTGCCCCCGCTTTGGTTGCATTTTATGTTTTTCTATGATTTTGGTAACAAATTTTAGTGTCGTTGCTTGTTCTTCTTCTCTTTGCGGTTCCGCCAGTGCGACCTTGCTCTTTTTCATTTTCATTTTCATTTCTCACATTTGTGATATTTTGTACTTTTCTCCTTTTCGTTGATGTATGATCTATCTACTTGGGTCTCCATATTCCTTTGTGAATATTTTTGCGCTTTGTGGCAAAACTTATTAAAAGTTTTCTGTTTTCGTTTGTGACACTATGAAGACTGTGTTTGCCGATTAAGCGACTAAAGTATTCTTCCTTTCCTGTTTGTGCATTGGCATCACTAATGGTTGGTTTCCAGTCATGCATTGGGATTTTCTCGTATTCTTGTCGTAGTATCTTGTAAAATTCTTATTTGGCTTCTGTATCTGGATCTGTCTGTGATGGCTGCTTTGAAATCTTTATGTATAATAAAACCTGTTCGTAATCACCTGTTCATACATACCCTCCTATTTCTGTTATTTTTGTATTTTCTATCTTCGTTTCCTGCAAGGCCAAAATATCGCATTTATATTTTGTTACTTAATTTATGAGTAGTTTGAGAGCGCCTTCTTCATATATACTTCTCACGTTTCGTGTTCCAATGAGAATATTCTTTGTTACCCAGCGGCCTTTGTACTTTTCTTATTTTTCAAGATCAATTACCTTTTTTTTGATTTCCGTCTGAAAAGCTCTAATTCCTCATTTAGATTCTTCTTTCTCATTTTCCCCTTCCAAATATTCCATTCTGTTCCTCTGTTTTGCTATCTTTACTTGCGTTGTTTAATTTCTTGCTTGGTGGCTCTCATCTCCTTGAGCAAGAATTCAAACTTTTTATCCATTTGTTGTAATTTAATGCTTATCTCCTGAAGCATCTCTTTAGTTTGTTTCATTTTATTTAGGTAAGTTTGTAGATTGTTTCGTTTATATTTCTAGTTACCTACGTAAAATTTCTAGCATTGTCCCTGTTTGTAGTTATGTTTGGTCTGCCTGAGTTCGTTTACGCTATCTTATCTCGGTTGTACCGAGCAAAAAGTCGGAAGCTGGGTTGACCTTGTTTGATGTTATGCTGGCAGGCTTTATAACACTGTCACGGTACCTTTATACATACGTAATAATTACTTGTTCAATTTAGTTACTCGCAATTTCCAGAGAAATTGAAGTTTGTGGCAGAGCACAAATCAAACGTCTTTCACGTATGAAAACAAGACCGGATTTAGTCCAATTAGTTAAAACGTTCAATAAATTGTACCACAATGTAAACTGACCTAAAAGACATGACGGTAAATTTGACAAAATCCCAAAACTTTATTTTAATTGAATTTACATGCGAACGTTTCTATAAACAAGATTTCTATACTACTTATTAATTGTGTTTGGAAAAAATTGTTAAAATAATACTGTAAAGCTTCTAAATACTTTTAGAACATTCTGTATGTAGGTTTAGAGCCTAGTTGATTGTATAATATTCTCGGTAAATCTGTACTTGGAAACTATACATCTAGCATCTTCTGATCTGACTTCCTTAGTACTCATACTTCGTTACTGTATGTCACTATTGGGCAAATGACGGTTCTATAAATCAGCGCTTTCAGTTTTGTCGTAATTTGTTTACTTCCACTTAAGTTCTTTTGGGCATGCAAGTATCCATTTTCCGCGACTAATCTTTCTTGGAATATCTTCTTTTCTTCTTTGATAATTTTCTTGAATTCTTATCCCTGTTCTCTGAATTTCCGTTCTGTTACTTCTGTTTGTTTTTTCTTCAATATTGTCATTCTATTGTAGTTTCTCTAATTCAGAGCCTTTTGGTATTTTCGTCAGTTTTTCCTTTGATCCTTTCGTTTATGCCCACAGCTTTCAGCACACCTTTTTATCTCATTTTTCATATTTTTCCACATCAGGTTTGCAATTATTTATTTTTATTCTTTATTTTGCATTTTTTTTTGATTTTTCCTTCTGCTTCTATGGTATCTCTAATTGCATCTTGATTCCCATCATGAAATAGTCTGAGTCTACATCTTTTCCTGGTTCCTTTCTATAAGTACATGGCCTATTTGGTTTAGACTTTTACTGTTTGAATTTCTCCATGTATCTTTATGTATGTATATCTTTTCTTTCGTACCATGAAGGGTAAACTACCCAGTTATTGGACACTTAAGCTTTTCTTCTTACTTCAAATAAACGTAAAGAATTTAATTACGGTTAACTAAGATATGGTTCACCTCCAGCAAGTTATTAGTAACTGTCGCTATATTTTGATAAAAAATGCTGAAACTAAAACGTGAATTGCTGGCAAAATGAAAATGCTCTCGCAGAATTAAATACAATTTTATTCTCCTGTGGATTTTATATTAGGCATGCATCTTATTAAAGCTTCAAAACTAATGCCTTTTTAACTAAAACTTTCTGCAAGTTAATTGACAATAAAATTTGAAGATTAATGTTAATTAAAAAATGTTCTAATTTACACAACATTTTGGACTGATTCAATAAAATTAATATTTCTTGAAAAGACTAAATTTGATTAAAAAACTAAAAATATCATAAATCCCGAATGCCAGTCAGGTAAAGATTTAATAAAGCGGAGCTAATTGCAAGCGGTGCCCTGTTGAGAGAATGCTGCCTTGGCATGAAAGTAATGGTGGTGTTGCAGAATGGGTTGCATACACAACTGCAAATATCTTAGAACTGGTTCTGGTCCTGTTCATTTTCTTTTTTGGGGTATTGTTACCTAGTCGTAGTGGTCTATACATTTCATGTAGACAATCCATTTCTTTTTCTTCTTCGGCTTCTTCTTCCTTACTCACTCAGTATCACTTTCTTCTTTATATGTTTTAAATGGATTGTCAATATCTTCACCGTTTTCGTGTTCAATATCTTCATCTTCGTCAGTCTCACTTTCCTCTTTGTAGCAAATGTGGCAAAGAAAGAAATTATTGTCGTTTTCCGCAGAAAAGTTTTTTTGAAAACCAATATATTTTGAATAACCAACATTATTCGGAATAAAAGGAAAA
>VTPC01089003.1:0-20117 GCA_011009095.1 Ignelater luminosus
ACGACTGTTCTGATGTGAGTGCAATTGTTAAATGGTTTTCATATATCAAAGTATTTGCATAAACGTGTTTTAAAATTTGCTGAAATAACCCACTGTTTTGGGGGTACTGCATAGGAACCTTAATGTTTGCGGTTCCGCAATCCAGCGCTATATAAGAGGCGCTGGTAAAATGAAGACAAGGTACTCATACATAAAACGAATTGTCTGCAAATATTAAAATAAAATTTATTGGTCATTTATGAAAGAAGCATAAACATTAAAATATGAAAAATATAAACAATAGCAGTAATTGAATTGAATTCTTCACCTGTAAGGTATTTTGCAATTAACCGTGGATCCCAAATGTTATATAAATAAATCGTCAAACTAGAACAATTTGACAAAATTGTTAGATAGTAAAAATTTTCGTTATCAAAATTTAACATGAATGAACGATAAAGCAAAACATCGACTTTATAAATATTGTTCATGAAAATACAAACTAATAAAAGATATTAAAGGTTTGAAACAAGTCAGTTACGTTACAATTTAGCAAACAATATATTTCTATTAATTAAACAATATTAACGGGCCTTTCACCACTGTGAAACGGTTCGTCGGGTTTTTACTAGCATGAAACGATGTTCTGAGGCCCTTCGCCAATGTGAAGCGGTGATCAAGTAATCTTTATGATGGATTACTTTTATCCAAGCGGTTGGTGACGTGACGATAATTTGCAGATATATTTCGCAAATAATTGCGAATGTAGGTTGATAAGTTGTATGAGTCAACGATGCTTCTTCATAAAAGATTTAAAAAAAGGTATAGTTTATTTACAATACAGGAACTAATTCAATACACAGAGAACCCAGTTGTTGGAACAGAATACACTGAACTTGCGGCACTGGTTCACACAAGGTTTAATTTACAGTTACTACATAAATCTTTACAAGAATGGACGTGTTCCTCATACGTTAGGTAACAAGATATTTTAATTGACTTTCAAAATATCTATACAGAGCGAGGCAGTACAAATCTCGTAGAAAGTTCGATGGAGTGCATTTTCCTAAATTATTTCATGAGTTTTAGTAAATATTGCGTATCTTTAGCAGCTCGAGTGATGTTTTCTTGAATATGCATCTTTATCTGGTCATCTTTTCTTTTCACCTATGTGAATAAATCCGTTTGCTTCATTTGTAGTAGTCAGATCAGTCAGTTGCTCGTCGTTTTTTTTTGCTTGCCCAAACGTTTAGCAAAATCTATATTTCTGGCGTTCCACGGATACAACCTTGTTGCTTTAAAACCATTCACTAAAGTTTTTTAGTATAACTCTGTCGTAATAGTTTTTAGTATTGGAGCAAAATGCTGTTTCGTTAGTTGCCAGAAAGGATTAGCTCTTCTCCTTTCAACACAGCAGATTTCTAGAATGATTTCAGATGCTAAAACAACAAACACCTGCAGGTTGTAGTATTATGTTTAAACCTCCCTAATCTTTGGTTTAAACGAGTACACAATTCGCTCAATTCATATGTGAGGCACGTCAATTAACCATTTTACCAGTAGGTCTTCTTCTTCGCTAAGGTAAGTGCTTGCCCCATGTTTAAGTATTTTAAATTTTTCTGATAATCGATACTGGACGGTTGATCTCAGTATTCCATACTTTTTGGAAACTATTTTTTAGGGAATACTCTTTTTTATTTCATCTAAAGCTTTCTGAAGAGTTTCCTCAGTGTATCCTTTTAAATACGTCGCATTAGATTTTACTTTCGGCATCTAAAAGAAGAATTTAAACTCCATTATCTTTCGTTTCATCATAAATCTAAAACTGCCAATAACCAGATAAGCAGAGGTAAGTATGCATAACTGTAATTGGCACCTATACCAATTAATGGAACTACAGAAAACTATTTATCCAGTAGGTAGCACCCTCTAGATTAATTTAAAATCGAAGAATAGCTTAGGCTAGAGTACAAAACTTATTAAATATATTAATAAAAATAATAAAAAATCATTCTGTGTTAGAAATATTGTCAAGTATGCGTGGTGATTCCAGCTGCCAAATTTAGAATTTTTTACCTTAAAATCAGAAACACAGACAACAACACATACTTGGTGTTTTTTTCGTCAATGACGTTATGGTTCTGCTACATGAGCAAAATTGTTGATAAATTGTCGGTATCATCCTGCAAGACCTAGTAACTCTATAACCTTTTTGACTGATTTTGGAATAGGAAACGATTTTAGGGCGTAAGACATGACTAGGCATCCTTTCCTCCATCCAAAAAAGTTGCGCAGTTGCGTTACCCTATGTAAGAAAGTTTCTGAAGAGGAACCAAAGGGCATTCTATTATAAACATTATAGTATTTATTGTTAATATTTCTTTGCTGTCTTCACTAAGCTCCACTTGCAATTAAGTATTAATCAAATCTATCCTGCAGAAGATAACGCAACCTACGAACTTATGAAAGATATCTAAACGAGAACGTGGATAAAAGTCTAGTCTGACTAGCTTGTTGACTGTTTTCAAATTTGCACTAATGCGTAACTCGCCTGATTTCTTAGGTACGCACACCATGAAACTAGCCCATTGACTACGATTTACTTTGGTAATTATATCACATGACGCCAACTGGCTTTTTGAAAGACAGGTACAACGTCTGTTACAAACAAAAATAAATTTAGTTTACGTACAACATTTTTTCAGCCCTTTCTTCAATTTCCATGAAGTGTTGCTTTGATGAAGTTCTGCCACTGTACCCTTTAATGGTGCAGGCAATCATGCCCAACGTCACGTACGAGTGTGTCTGAAATGCTTGTGTAACTACTAATGTTGATGCTTGCGGTTGTAGATTTCGATTTTGAAATTAAGCTGCTTTCACTTTTCATAAAATTAAGACAAATTTTTGTTTTAAATCACAACTACTTACTTTGATTTAAAACACAAGAGAATTTCACTTTAATTAAATGCTGGAAAGAAAAATTAAAATGCTACAGGTCCACAGAAAGAAATACAAGAAGAATGCAATAAAATAGTGCTAACTGGTTATAAAAATCATGAAAAAGCCAATAAAAGGAAAACAAAAATTTCCAGTACCGCTGCCACCAATTTTGTAACCCCTCAGGTCGAGCTGGTACTAGCTAGATTTTTAAATTTATTAACAAACACGAAAAATTTCTTTTTAGCACTAACACTTCCTGAAAGAAATTACAGGAAAGAATGAACTCAAAGGCCAGCGGCCAAATACAACTAATGAAATTTATTAACAACAAACCAATAACGAAATAAAAATAATTCCTTGCCGAATTTACACCCAGACAATAACTTTTAAAACTAAAATTTGGTAATAGTTTATACAACAAACTTAAACAAATTAATTTCTACTTAAAAAACCAAAGTTAAATAAAAAATTAAGAATTTGACTTTGAATTAATTAATTATTCGAAGAAGGTTTCCTCTGTCAGGAACCCAATCACAACTAACTAGCTTTTTCAAGATTTCTGCTCAGGAAGACTTTTGGAAAAAAAGACTGAGTATTATTAATTAATTATTTGAGATTGCTTGAGATTACTGAGATACTGCCAATAACTACTGGATACGTTACGCAAAATCAATTAACCTAACCGTAGAAAATTAAAATTTGCAAACTAATCACATTATTTTATTTAAGTGCACAAATATTATAGCAGTCCAAAGTACGAAAAAGTAATCATGGTATTACAGAATCAGTTTTTCTCTTAGTCTTATTTTTTTTTACTATTCTTGGTGTTTTTTCCAGTTGCTTCACGAAGTAGCCTCTTTTTTTCCTTGTACACCTTTCACGTCTTTTCTGCGTGCTGAAGAGCATCCCTACCAGATGGATCAAAACAAGATTTTATTAAGGATTGCAGATTGTTGTATTTCTCTGTAGAAATGGGTAGTAGTTCTATAAAAAAAACAGGTATTAAAAGAAACACAGAATTTTGAGAGTAGTACGACGGTGGTCTGAAAAGTTTCCGACCTCAACGTGAAGATGGCAACACTCGTAAATAAAAGCTACTGAATTTCGTTGTTCATCTGTTGACAGTTACTCAACAAAGTTTCAGCCATTTTGGACGTGCAGTTTTTATGTAACAGTCGTTTGAGTGAGTTGATGTGAGTTTTTTTGTGAAAATGGACAAAATCGAGTATCGAGCTGTCATTAAATATTTGTTTTTGAAAGGCAATACGCCTTCGCAAATAAAAGATGAGTTGGATTCTGTGTATGGCGACTCTGCACCATCACTTACTACAGTGAAAGTTTGGGCTGCTGAATTTAAACGTGGCCGTAAGAGCTAGGGAGACGATGAACGTTCGGGACGTCCAAAAACTACAACTACCGACGAAAACATCGCCAAAGTTCACCAAATGGTGCTAGACGACCGCCAAATTAAAGTGAGAGAGATAGCAGAGGTTATGAACATGTCAAAAGAACGTGTTTGTCACATATTAAATCAACATTTAGGCATGAGAAAGCTGTCCGCGCGTTGGGTGCCGCGTTTGCTCACGTTAGACCAAAAACGCGTTCGAATGAATATTTCCAACGCTCCTTTGGCGCAGTTTAGGCGAAATAAATCCGAGTTTTGGCGCCGATTAATTACTGTAGATGAAACTTGGATACACCATTATACGTCCGAAACAAAAATACAGTCCAAACAGTGGACTGCAAAGGGGGCACCGGCTCCGAAAAAAGCAAAAACTGTTTTTTCGGCTGGGGAAGTGATGGCGACTGTTTTTTGGGATAGTCATGGAGTTATTTTAATCGATTATCTTCAAAAAGGAAAAGCCATTACAGGAGCATACTATGCATCATTACTTGACAAGCTGAAGGCAGAACTTGCGAAAAAAACGGCCACATTTGCAGAAAAAGAAAATCCTGTTTCACCAAGACAACGCACCGTCTCACACCTCGGCGGTTACCATGGCGAAAATCCACGAATTACGGTTTGAACTGCTTGACCATCCGCCTTACTCACTAGATCTAGCCCCAAGCGACTTCTTTTTGTTCCCTCCTCTAAAAATTGCGCTCGGAGGACAAAGATTTTCGTCAAATGAAGAGGCAATCACCTTCGTGAACAATTATTTTGCAGAGAAAAATGCCGTGTACTATTTAGACGGGTTACAGAGATGGGAGCATCGCTGGGAGAAGTGGGTAGAGTTACAAGGAGACTATGTTAAAAAATAAAAAAGAATTTTTAGAAAAAATGTCTTGTATCTTTGTTAGGTCGGAAACTTTTCAGACCACCCTCGTAAGTGGATACTTTCGTACAAAGAACTTGGTAATTTAAATTTCTATATTCCGTGATATGTACATCGATGGTATTTGAGTTGCAGATGTTCCTTGATAGTTTTTAATTCCCGTATGGATATTTTGCTTTGTATAACTGAGTAAGTTAATTGGCCCAGTTTCTAAATAAATCTTGGGTAACTTGAACGTCAAATGGATTCGGTCTTGATCTAGCTGATTTAAATACTTCAACCCATTCACTAGGAAGCTTCACACGAGCTTCTTTGCTTTATAAGACTGAAGTCTATTGCACTCCATGTATGAATGGCCTTCTATGGGAAAAGTGACCTTAATAGAATCAAATCGTTTTCGTGCACGAACAAAATTATGAAGGTAGCGGAAAACTATATAATTTTTACTTTGTCCTCCAAAAGAATCGCGAAATGTTTTCAAATGTTTGACGCTACTGTCTAGAAAATTATAGACAATATGATGTAACATAGAACATACTTCATAAGTCTCCTTTCCCCCAATAGTTTGTAGGTACGTATATAAGAAGCTTTGATGTTGAATGAATAAATCGACAATTGTCTTAAATAGTATGCATCGCTTGTAGGAATATTTGCTACGGGTAGGTTTTTAGCAAAATCTATACATATAGCTTCAGTCTGCTGAGCTGTTTGCCCTTCGCTTTTGATCATAAAATTCCCAGACTTTAATTTTATGCACCTTGTTTTTTATTTAGCTCTATTTCAAGTTTTTTGCGTGCGGTATTATCGACCATTGATGATATGTTGTTTATTTGAGTTTGTAAGCACTTCTTCTCAGCCAAATACTCATCACATATACTGCAAGTACCCGTACGTGGATAGCCAAAAGATATATTAAAATCTGATAAAAATCTTGTCCTGTAAGTTTCGTAAGAAGTTGGGAATTCTGCAAATTTCTCCAAGTACATGTTATGCATATCTTTTTGACGTTCAGTTCCTCCGGTAAGTACATTTTTGATGAGTCTTTTAGACTGTAATGGCTTTAACGACCTTTGAACGATTTTGTATAATTCGTGTTATATTATTCCTAATTATCCTGTAATTTGGTTTAAACTTAAAAAGACAAAATGACATGTGAGTTGATAACTTGTAATGTCATACCTTTATTACAAAAAACATCATCGACCTTACAATTATCGATTTCAGTATCGATCTACCTATATTGACTTTATGGATACAACGCTATTCCCCCCTTACAATCAATCATAGGTACTGGGTGAATATCTTATAGGAGGTCTCGTAACTCTGTGTGGCCTACCAGACGGAACCTAGTTGGTTTGTGGCTGAGGTATAGTGTGCATAGGAGACCTGGCTGGTGTTCTAGCTGGTGGGACGGACTGCTCACTTGTAACCTATGGAACATCTTGATCTTCACAATTCTGTCCAATTTCAACGTGCATGGACATTAGTCTTATAAATATAATATTACGTTTCCTAACTTTTGCAGTACTCTTCCAGGAAGCCATTTTATAGACCCTTTTACATAATGTAAATTAACCAAACTTCTGTTCTCATAAGTTGAATATCTATCTAAAATCACCAAGATTGTCAAAAAATTAATTTAGATGAGCATGAAGAAAATGAACTTTGACGCTCATGTTGCAACCAAGCAGTTTATAGATTCCAATAGGTTATCTACTAAAATGATGTAATCTGCAGCTTTCGTGTTCCCCAAAAAGTTTTGTACCACATTTCTGAATGCATTCCATGCTCGCAATTTGCACTCACTGATGGTTTCCTCGAATATGTTGTCTGCCATTAATTCTTGTATTTGAGGGCCAATAGGAATGCCAGTTTTCATTTTTCCGGACGTGATTGATGGTAATTTACCACCAAGATACTGAAAGCATTTACTGTCTCTGCTTAAAGCTGTCACTAATTGCTTCATTAAACCAAGTTTGATGTGTAAAGGTGGCAATAATATAGGGATCAATCAGTGGAAGTAAAACAATGTTTCTTTCGCCAGGTGTGAATGTACTTCTGACTCACCACTGCTTCCAAAACCAACGTTCCATCCTTGCTCTGGAGTTTCATTAACACAAAAAACAAGAAAATCTGGTGTAGCTTGCTTGTTGGCCGAACAATATTCCAATCATCTTGAAATTCCACGGACCATTTATGAAGCCTGTACTGCACACTTTCCAGCAGTAATTTAAAGTTCTCGTATGTCTCTTTCAAAGTCACAGAATGAGCTACTGGAATGAATGGACGAATTTTAGTATTGTGTAATAAAACACCTTTTAAGCTGGATTTGCCCTGGCATCTATAAACGACCTAGCAGGTGAATGTCATATCCTGATTTCAAATCTCTTTTCCAACTGCAAGGATTCAAAAGGTTAGTACTGATTTCAGCTAGAGCAATTTTCAATTATTGCTACTTATCTATCGAAAGCAACCCATGATTCTGCCAGCGCGTTTAGCTTGCATTGATCTTTTCACCAACTTGATTGTGTCCAAGAAATATACAAGGAGAAAAACACACACAAAACTAACCTGTCGACAAAAATGGAACAACAACAGACACAGCTGAAGATACGCAGTTTACATCAGAAAACGTGTTGGCAGCTATCAAGAATCTCAAAAACAGAAAAGCTCCAGGTCCTGACGATATCAACAAAGAAATGCTTAAGAATGGTGGCATGGCAGTTGTCCCAGAACTAATAAAATTGTTTTACAAAATTATCAAGATAAAGATAATACCAGAAGGATGGAGATCTAGTATAACAATACCGCTATTCACAAAAGAAGACAAGAAAGAACCAAAGAATTACCGCGGAATAACACTATTGAGTGCGATGTCGAAAACGTTTACAAAGGTAATAACAAAGATAATCCAATTTAAGGCCATCAGTATTTATCTGCATGGTAGATCTGCAGCAAGCATTTGATAGAATACTGTTAAAGGATATTATCCAAATACTGCACAAACACAACCTATCGACATAATCAAAGACCTCAATACAAATGGCAAAACTTGAATTAAAGTAAAACAAAAATTAACAGAGGAAATAGAGATTCACACTAGAATTCGACAGGGGGGCAGTTTAAGTCCGACACTTTTTAATTTGATGATGAATCAGGTAATCAAAAAAGTGAAAGAAACAGAGGTCGGATACCGAATGAACGACAAAGCAGTCGAAGGACGACCTGTATCGCTTGCAATACCCCTTTAAAAAGGCTACAGAAAACTACAATGTGCTGATAACGACAGAGAAAACCAAGGCAATAATAATGTCTAAAGATCCAATTCGTTGCAAGCAGATGGTCGGTAGTCAAACAGTAAAACAAGTGATGCAATTTAACTACCTTAGATTCGCACCCAACCAGCAACAAAAACATAATTGAAGAGACAATACAAAACACCATCAAAGCGTTTAAAATATCCGGGAGCTTACATGACCTAATATGGAGAAACAAGCACATGTCGACGAAACGAAATGAAAACACTAAGTGTGATAAAAGGGGTGACACTGCAAGACCAGCTCATAAGCAATGACATAAGAGAAGAACTATAGACAGAAGACGTAGTGAGATGAATCAGAAACAGGAGAAGGAATTGGAGGGATCAGGTAGATCGGATAGACCCAAGCAAAATAGCAAAATTGGTCAAAGATCACAAACTTCAATCCAGAAGATCCACTGGCCGCCCACCCAAAAGGTGGAAGGGTAGCTGGAACTCGGAATCGCAAGAGAGGCAGTAGCAGAAATAAAACAGGACGAAATCCTAACATAAGAAGAAGAAGAAGAAGATTATGTCCAGTTTTGTTCCTTTCTTTTTAGGCTGTTTATATTTGGTAAGTCCCAAAATATGACAGTTTCTACTTCAAGTACACTTTGATCCCAATAAAATCTCTTTCAGTAGACAAAGTAAAAAGGCATATTCTTCCACTAAAAGCACTCACTTGGCGATGATTTTTGTTACATTTTCATTACCTACGACTTGACTTACATATTTCTTAAAATATTGAGTTGAAGCTCATATCTTTTCATAAAGTTTGATTCATTTATTGCATGTCTTTATTTTACACTGAAAAGGGACGGAAGCAAGCGTCATACCTAACACAGAAAATAGCCTATCAAGATACGTCACCATGTGGATCACTTTGTTCACAATTCCAAACCCGGTCGTGGTAACATTAGCGACTTGGGTGTAATCCCAGAAGCATATTATTGCCTAGGAGTCAAATGGACCTCCCATGAGCGCTTGTAGGAAGCTTTAGACCCCTAGCCCGTAGCAGCATTGGTACACCACTGCTTCCAGTCATGTACGAAAGGCACTGTTATAGGTAGTTCTGTTCAGAAAGAGGGATTTCTGATTGTGCTCAGTGGTTTAGCTTTTAAAATATGTTATCCTAGAGAAAAATGATAATCTTACTTCAAGCTGGCAGTATTGATACGGAAGAAAAATAAACAAGACATTAAAATTGATAAAACATTTTTCCTTGTATTAATTATTTATTGGAGTATTGAAAATGAGTGGTAGATATTACAGTCTGTAGTCATGACAAACCTAACTATGTATAGATCTTCATAAATAAAACTAAATATTCTGTACTGCTCATGGAAAAAGTTTTGCTTGAGCCCACGGCTCGTACAGCTTTTTCATCAATTCTCTCCATTGTCAAAATTGCAGGAAAATTTATAAATCAATTTGTCCAAATATTCATTCCTTCAAGGTACTTCCAAACAGTCTAGTCCATTCGCCAGCCAAAATTGCAGAGTTCGTGTATTACATTGCTTCTGGATCAAAGCAAAAGAGACTTTGAAGTGACTAAAAGCCATTCCATGGCAAGTTCAGACAAGGTTTAAGTAATTTTTTTCAAACTGCACAAATCATATGATCATAGAAGCTCTAGAGTATTTTCCTTCACCTATTTTTTAATTATGATCATTCTAGAGATCACATTTGCTTTGATTATAAACTGGAGCAAGAAATTTCTACTAGGTTTGTAACCTGTCCAACGATCAACTAGCAGCTGGTTTTGTCACATCAAGGCGCTTAGTCAGATGAACTAGGCTACCAGGCCGATATGTATGGTTAGCTTACTGCTAATTGGGTTCAAGACACTTTTCTCCAATATATGAATAGCTTTGTTGATGCGTTTCACTAAATTGTGATAGCACTAGCAACTTAAGGCTTAATAAAATCTAATAAGTACAAGACCATTTTAAGTGCAACAACTACAGAAGAAAAAAATAGTTTACTAAAGAAAATTATTTTCCTAACAATCAAATGCATAGTTAAAAGTTACAATATTCTATTTAAAGTTTGCCTTCTAAAATATCACGCTTGGTCTGCACCCTACTTATTTTACCACTTGCAGTAAGAGGAAACTTTTTTATGAATCGTATCCCAGCTCTTAATTTTTGATGATACCCAACTTGATCATCAACATATTTTTGTAATTCTTCTTCTTTAACTGTGCCTGCAGCTGAATCTTTCAATATCACCACTCCCATAGGATGATCTCCGTCGATTTCGTGTGGGACTCCAATGACAATACAAGCATGAACCGCTGGATGTGCATGTAAAATGGTTTCAAGTTTAACCGGAGAAATATGCCACATTTGGTACTTTAGTAGTTCCTTAATGCGATCAACAATAAAGAAGAAATAATCTTCATCGTAATAAGCAATATCTCCAGTTTTGAAGAAACCATCCGAATCCCAAACATCAAAAGAATCCATCTTATAATATCCATTCATGAGGAAATCACTTTTGATTCGAATCTCACCTTCTTGATTTGGCCCTAAGGACTTTTCAGTATCAGGATCTACAATCTAGATGAAAGAGTTAACGAAATGAATAAATGCGATTGGTTCTAGCACCTTATACAAATAACCTGGAATTGGTCTTCCAACTGAAGCTGGTTTCTCCTTCATTAACTTTAAATCTCTTGGATCCATCGGATCAAAGGTTATTATAGTGCCAGTCGCTTCCGTTTGGCCATACCCATATTGCATGACCGCTTCAGGAAAACACGATTGAAAGTATATATTTTGCTCTTTCGTTGTGGGGGCGCCTCCATAGACTACTATACGCAATGATGAGATATCCGCTTCTTCTGGTCTTCCATTTTTGCACATTTCTATCATTTGAAAGGTATTTAGAAATAATCCTCCAACCTAAAACAATAAATTTAGTGAATAGAAGGCATTTAAAAAAATTCTATTAATTTACCTTGTACTTCTTTATTATTGCCCATGTTTCGTGTAGATCACATCCAGATGCTATTAAGCGGTTTGCACCATATTTCATGCAACCTGGTGTAAATGCTACTGCTGAGATCCAATAAAGATTTGCGTATGTTAAAATGGAAGTTTCAAACAGTAAGTCTGCATATCTAAGAGAAAACTTACTATGCATAAATAATCAGTTGGTTGGACCAAATTTGATTTACCTTAATTGATACAGAAGTCCTAAGAGTCCATAATGAGTTAGACAAACTCCTTTCGGTAAACCGGTAGAACCACTACTGAAAACAATCACGCTGGTATCTTTCAGATTAGTTACTTCATAAGGTATAAATTTGTTTTCTTCTGGATGTGGTAATAAAAATTCTGAAAATGAAAGATACTTGTTGGTTTTGCCAATAACTACAATTTGGGCGTTCATGTTTAATTCTTGAAGGGTTTCTTCTATGACTTCAATGGATTCAGGAATGACAAAAATCATTTTTGGACTGACCAATTTTAATAGATGTACGATATCTGATTGTGGTAGTTTCGGATCTATACTTGCTGATATTGCACCAATGAAAAAACTTGCGTAAAATGGAATAAAACAATCCATGCTTGTGTGGCTGCATATTGTTATCACGTCGTTAGGCTTAATACCTTTAGAACGCATTGCTAGTGAGGTGCGTATTGTTTTTTGTAAAATGCATTCGTAAGTTTCTGTCCTTCCTGTATCTATATCGGTCTAAAAAAAGTGACAGAAGAAAGATAATTATAAATTAAATATTATATAAGAAATGTTTTATTTACGTGTGCTATTTTAGTTTTATGTTCCAGCATTTGATTGAAAAAGGTACTTCCTACTCCTTTCAATTTTGGTACGAGTATAGATGGGACACTGATGATATTTTTATTGTTTTCTTCATTCATTTTTCAACTTTTTCGACTTTAAACACGTAATAAACCTTACTTGAATTGCCTTATAAAAATAATTGTGATGTTTGCGGGTCTACTGTTATCAAATGAGTGTTTGATTAAACAGAGTAGTTGTAATGAGATCAATGTTTGAATATACAGAGTGTTCCGAAAGTAATAAGACGAAGTTTTAAGGTAGAAGAAGTTACACGTTTTCAAAAATGAGATTTTTATTTTTTCACAGTAATTCGAAAACTACTGAAGTGATTTTGTTCAGATTTAGTATACTTGGGTTTCAATTGCAGATAAGTAAAATGGAGGTTTTGGGTTTTGTGATAATAGTAATACGCTACTTTGGCTAGCAAGTCTTGTTCATAAATTTTTCCGGTGGCTTTTTGAAACTTTAAACATGAAATCGAATGCGCAATTCAATTTTACACTGAAAAGGTATACCTGGCTGCAAGTTGTGCTCAATGGATCTATTTTAACTCAATCATCGTTAAACGTTATCCTAATACTTTCCGGGCACCCTGTACATCTTAGTCTGAACAAATAAACATTAGAAAAACTGCTTTGTTTACGTAGATTACGATTATTATTATCTAATGTCTGGGTAAGTACACATAATTACGTTTCTTGAATAATAAACGATTATTTTTAAAAAGGTTTATTAATGAAGTTTGTTTTTGTACTTTTTTTTTACATTAAAACTAAATGTTAAGTCTAAAATTAAATTTTAATAACTGACCAATAATTTAAATAAATTGTTTTTATATTATCACTTCTTGTTGAACTCTGGATTTTAAGATAAGTAAGTTCCTAGCTGCGAGAACTTGCACTTTGCTCAACAAATAGCGATATTACGTACAATATACCAAGAGAAAACATTAAACAGAGACATTAGCTATTAAATTTAAATAAGTGATAATTGAGTATGGAATAAATGAACATTGCACATAATTATATGGACGGAGAGCCCAAATTTTGTTTAGATTCGTATCGATTATAAAAAAAATTATTTTTTTTAAATGATACAAAAAGAAGTTGACAATTTTTCGTACAACCTGTTTTTGTAGCTTATCATAAACTGACATAATAATACATTCAACTTACTTACTTATCCGCATCCTGATCTACCGTAAGTATAGAGGTGACTATCTTCTTCCACTTGCTTCTGTTTGTTGCCTCTCTTTTCGCTTGGTTCCACGTTAGTTTTCGTTTCTTCAGTGCCTCTGCTAGTTCTGCATTCCACTTTTAGTCTAAGATACGTATTTGAAACGACCTTCACCGATCTGCTTGAGCGATGAAAAGTATTTTTTATGAAATAAAATATGTTAAAAAAAATCGGTGATGGGTTGCCTAAAGAAATATGTTCAAGGCTATGTTTAATTAAAAATTCAATAATTAATTTTTTTCATTACTACACCGACTTGCTTGAGCAAAAAATTAAATGCCAATCGAAAGTATGAATCCTGTAGAATATACCAACGTTAGGTTGCCTACCTTTTTCTTTTCAGAACTATTGGGTTGCCAAGTTTAAACAGGTGAATCGAAAGTAGTACCTTCACTGATCTTTTTGAGTAATAAATTTTATATTAAAATAAAGATAATATAATTGCGAACACGATGATATAAGGTTGCCTGCGAAAAACCGTTCAAGAATCACGGTTGCCAGGGTTTAAAGTTGAAAAATTTATGCGTGTGAAGAGGTGCGAGAAAGAGAGTCTATGCGTACTATCCAGTGCGATAGAAAAGGAAGCAACATAGCAGCTGCACGCGCTATGTCTGCCGCCTGAACGAGACTGCGCATAGCAAGGATGTGCTTCTGAAATTCTCACACTCGTTCATATTTCCTTTTTTTATGTACTGGCTTGTGATTACTGTTTTCTACTCGTTGGGAATTTCTTGTGTTGTACATGCCAGGTTTATTATTTTATATAATAGGTCTATCCCTTTGTCTGCTATGTATTTTACCATTTCTGGTTTTAGTCTGTCTAGTCCTGGTGCTTTTCCACTTTTAATTTTTTGCATTGCTCTTATTACTTCTGGTCGGTTAATTTCTTTATCTTCATTTTTGTTTTCTCGTGCTATGTGGTCTTCTGAATTTTGGTCTTGTTTTGTCAGTTGTTCATCCTTCGTCCCTAGCAATTCTTTATAGTATTCTGTCCATCTTTCTATTATGTTACTTTCTTCCGTGATAATTTCGCCTTCTTCATCTGTTACGTCTCTTATTGTGTTTTCCTAGATATTGTTGCCATAGTCGCTTTTTCCTTGATTTCTTGTTTTATTTCGCTGTTCACCAATGTGTTCATTTCTTCTTGTTAGTTGTCTTATTCACCCCACGTACTTTTTTTGCCACCCTTGTAATTATTGTTTTGAATATTTCCCACATGTTTTCCAGATTCATTTCTACAATTTGCTCTTTTCTTAAGTTAATTTCTTCTGATATTCTCTTTTAGTGGTAGAGTTTTCTCTTTTTATGTTTTCCAGTTTATATGTTCTAATGTTCTCCATACTCTTAACTTCTTTCCTCTTTCTCTAATTTTTTCTCTTGTTTTTTCTTGTTTTCTCTTTTTATAGTTATTTTAACTAAATAATGATCACTTCTTACCTTTACGTTTTTGATATTTTTCATGGGGTTTTTCTCAATCAATAATAAGTCGATTATTGGTCTTTCATTTCTACTTGCCATCTCTCTAGTGTACTTATTATGCTCTTATGCTGGAAAAACGTGTTGCTTACTGCCATATCGTTCATTGTTTTGTCCGTACTTATTTTTAACATTCTCTCCAAATCTGGTTGATGCCAACCCTTCCATTAAAGTGTTTCTTTATGATCTTCTGTTTCTTCTGGTATAATGTTACAAAACTCATCTACTTGTTTGTTTGTGGCTTCTTCATGCGATCAAAATTGTGTATATTTCTTCATAGATTTCTATTTCTAGTTTCAGTACTTTTTCAGATATTACTTTCCACTCTCTAATTTCGTTTTTAGTTTGTTTATTTATTATGCATCCCACACCTCCTCTCTCCCATTCTTCTCTTTCGACTCTACTATACATATATCAGTAGATGTCGTCCCTCTAGTTTCCTCTTTACCTTGTGATTTCTTTTTGTTTTCTGTGATTGCGAGTATATCTAATTTTGTTTCTTCCATTACCGGATTTAATTCAATCTCTTTTCCCGTTAGTCCTCTTATATTCCAAGTGGCCATTTCCCTTTTGTAAACCGTTCAGGTTCTTATTCTTTGCCAGTCCGTCATCGTTTCCTGTTGTTTTTTTCTATTTTATTTAGTTGTTTTTTGTTGGCGGTTGTTTCGATTTTACCATTTCTTCTTTTTCTTCATCCCATTCCCATTTTCTTCAGTTTATTATTAATTTTCTGTATCTAGTTATGGTTTGATTTCCTTTATTTCTTTTCTTTTTTTTTTGTTGTCTTGTCCGCATTTGTGTTTGTTT
This sequence comes from Ignelater luminosus, assembly GCA_011009095.1. Lineage (NCBI taxonomy): Eukaryota > Metazoa > Arthropoda > Insecta > Coleoptera > Elateridae > Ignelater > Ignelater luminosus. The sequence continues at coordinate 15,823 of VTPC01089003.1, forward strand.
TTCTTTCTTTCTTCTCAGATCATTGTTTATATATATCTTTGCTTCTATAATTTGTCTGAGTTTATTTTTATTTGGGAGTACCTTTAGTTTTTCTTCCCAGTTTTCCATATCTATCATGCACGCTTTGTCACCTATTTTCTTTGCGGCTCTTATTTGTGTATCAATTTCTAATACTACTCTTTCAAAATCTTCTAGTTCATATTTTAGCTCATTATTAGCTTTTGCTTGTGACGTGTATCTAGTAATAAGTTGTTCTACTTTTTTATCTAGTTTTTCAATTTTATTCTCTTTAGGTTGTACGGTGTTTTTTAATGCTATATCTTTCAATATATTTTCCATTTTCTCACATTCAACTTGCCAAGTAAATTATTCGTACTTAACATTTTTCGTTATCTGTTATTACATCTACAGCTTTGCCTTGAAACTAAGCGTTTTATCTTCTACGCAAAAGATTGCATTTAGCAGAGGATCGTTATGTAGAATTCCTTTAATTAAAGAAATTTTATATAATTCCTTCCAAAAATTAAGAATTAGCAGAAATTTATTTTTCACTTATTTCTAAGGTAAAACTTCAGTTGACTTTGATATTACAATTTTCTCACAAAAATTTAGAAGTTTGTTATTCAGTGTGTCTAAAATTTGAGGCTTGCCATTGGGATCACGTAAAGGGTATAAGAGATACGAAGTCGGTTAAATGGGATTAAAGTTGCCGAGTCGAACTGGTGTTGCCCGTCTTCTGTTTTTGTCGTTAGTTACCCACGGCCTAATATTCGAAAACCTGGATAAGTAGGACGATCAACGGGAATGGGAATCAAAAACGCAGGTCGAAGAAGGGAGAAAAAAATGGCTCCTCTCAGAACGGTGTTGATGTTAGTGTTCTTGTGTGGTGAGGTGAAGGTGAGGGTATGTGTGTTGCTGGAGTGATGTTGTATTTGGTGGTATAGTGTTGTTTGAGTGTTTCGTGGGATGTTACTATTTTGGTATTTGCCTCCACCGCCAAGGAAAACCACGGGAAAACCTTAGCGAGAACAGGCGGGTTCCTCTGCTGGTCCTATATAAAACCCAGAGGCGCAGAAACAGCAGAGGGCATGAGGCAGGCGGTGAGAGAGGAGGAAGGTTTATCGAAAAGCGAGCGGGATGTTATCGAAGACGTCTTGCAGTTCAGGGGTAAGGTGGCTAGCGCTGCCAAGGCATCTGGCGGGGAGGACTTAAAACTCATATCTAAGATGTCTCAGTTGGAGCCCGGCCGGAGTGCTGAGTATGTCAAGTAAAACGTCACGGTCGTGGATTATGGAACGGTGAACGTAGCGACCTTGAAGGAATTCGAGCCGCGCATCGATAGGGAGAAACGGTCCAGTCCGATCATCTTTCGACAGACCCGCCTCTCTTTCTGGCAAAGATGACGTATTTGGTAAGGTTTCAAGGTGCAGAAACAGGAGTGATGAACGTCAATGAAAGGGTGGACAGATGTTTTGTAAGTGTGTATAAGTGTCTGATGGTGGCAGCCCCGGAAGTTTCCGCGGAGCACGGATAGGACAGATGCGCGTCTTTGTACGGCGTTAAGACACTGGCTCAACTCCACACCACAAGAGTTGGAGTGCATCCTAAATATAGGATTGTGAGGGACAGACGTATACGAGCGTCTCAGAGAGTCAGTCGAACGCCTCTGTCTTTTAATCTGGAGCTGCTGGCTTAGCCGAGCAAGAGATCGGGCAAGGTAACGGATCACCGTCGTGGCCTCTCGGCCAAACGGTAGCTTCATTGAGCTGCAAGGTTACTTATAAATCTTCGAGGTTCATAACTGAAGGGTGGAATGTTTCTTATTTTGCAAAGGTAGTTATATCATCTAAATTGCCAACGATGTGTAACATTAAATTTGAAATTGCTGACATTTGCAAGAACATGCTGTAAGTATTAAACATAGAATCAATTTGAATTTGACGAATTGCGTTCTTCTTTACTTCTGCTTCAACTTTTATAATTATAGATTTTAATACTAATTGATTAGCAGTGTTGTAATGTATGTACATGTATCTAGATTAGAATCGTGACGACAAAAGCTATCCAAAACAATTTTCAATTGTCTTTCCGCCTATTCAAAAAAAATGAGGTTGATGATGGTTACTCGAAACCGAAACGTTGTACAGGAATTTTGTTAGCGTAGTTTAATAGAGAACAAAAAGTGGTTTTAGTTTTCCGATATCTCTTCAAATAAATAAAAGAAAAAATAATAACGAAAGTCAAGAAATCTACTTTTTTTTTGAATATCTCTGAAACTAGCCAAGATATCTAGATTTTGCAAACGCCAAGAAAAAGGTCCTATAAATAGCCAACTTTCATCCCATTTAACCGATCCTGTATCTCTTACCGTTTCCAAGATCCCCATGCTGTGCATCCTCATTTTGGACACACTGTATATTTTTGCCTCCCACTGTCTCATTATTTAAAAGAAACCTGAATACGTACATATACAAACATTCGACTTGTTGCGTTCATGCACTAATCTCATAATAGAGGAAAATTTATCAAGACTTGATTAGATAATATTAAAGTTAAAAATCTCAACAATAGCTTAAGACTCGATTTATTGTATCACACAGTCTGCTAAACAGATTGTTCAGAATAAACAGTTTTATAGCAAGTTGCATGATATATCCTTTTAAAATTCGAATCAAAATTAGTGAGATATGACAGAAAAAATCTGTAGAAATATTATCGGTATCTCACCTTTGCCCCTCCCAAAATTAAAAGGACTGGGGAGCACATTTTTTGAACAAATGTTAGAACACAAAAATAAAATAGCACACGTGAGTATCATAGTTCTTTCTAATTTCTGTTTAATTAATTATTGCAACACTTTAGACCGATGCAGCAACAGGAAGGACAGAGACTTACAAGTGTATTTTACAAAAATCGATACGCACTTCTTTAGCGATGCGTTCGATGGGAATCCAACCAAATGACGTTATAACAATATGCAGCGACACCAACATGGATTGTTTTATTCCATTTTATGCAAGTTTCTTTGTGAGTTCAATCTCCGCAAACATCGTTCCAAATTTACCACTTTCAGATGTCATCCACCTAATGAAATTGGTTTCCCCAAAAATAATTTTTGTCATTCCCGAAGCTATTAAACTGATGAAAGATGCAATTCGAGAATTAAATATGAAAACTAAAATTGTAGTTTTTGGCGAGACCAATAAATATACTCGGTTTTCAGAATTTTTATTACCACAGCCAGAAGAATATAAATTTGTTCCATATGAAATTACTAACCTCAAAGAAACTGCAGTAATTGTTTTTAGTAGTGGTTCTACGGGTTTGCCGAAGGCAGTTTGTCTTTCTCATTATGGTTTAGCAGGAAAAATGCATCAAATAAAGTAAGCCAATTAGACTTCCAGTATAGTTTTTTAAGACGATTTCATTTTCAGTAATACAGGATTATTGTTATTCAAAACTTCCTTGTTAGCATATGCAAACCTTTACTGGGTTTCCGCTGTGGAAATTACAGTAGGTTGCATAAAACATGGAACAAATCGTCTGATATCCTCTGGGTATCATCCACTCGAAGTATGGGACATAATAAAAAAATATAAAGTAAGTTTCGGGCCTCAGCTAGGAAATGTTTCAAACGAAAATGTCTTTCTAGGTTGGAGGTCTACTTTTAAGTTCATTTCACTTGGTAGAAATGCGTAAAACTGGAAGACCAAAAGAAGCGGATACGTCAACGTTACGCACGGTACGCTATGGTGGGGCTCCTACGTCAAAAGAACAAAACATTCACTTTAGATCGTGTTTCCCAAACGTGGTCATGCAAAATGTTCTTGGCTTAACCGAAACATCTGGTATAGTAATAACATTTGACCCAAGCAATCTAAAAGATTTAGAACTAATGGGAAAAAATCCACATTCTATAGGCAGGACACTTCCAGGTTACTCGTATAAGGTCCTAAATTAATTGGATATGTAATATATAGGATTTTTGATTTTATTATTGCCCCAATGTAGATTGTAGCTCTTGACGCAGAAGAGATTTTAGGGCCAAATCAAGAAGGAGAACTGCGAGTCAAAAGTGATTTTATGATGAATGGATATTATTAAATGGATTCTTCAGAAAGTTGGGATTCGGATGGATTTCTCAAGACTGGAGATGTTGCTTACTACGATGAGGATAATTGCTTTTTTATTGTTAATCGTATAAAAGAATTATTGAAATATCAAACGTGGCACATTTCTCCAGCTAAACTTGAAGCCATCTTACTAATGCATCCAGCTGTAGATAATTGTATCGT
>VTPC01089006.1:0-21694 GCA_011009095.1 Ignelater luminosus
TAAACAAATACACAAAACAATAGAAATTTCAACATCTGTCTCAAAATCAAAAAACAATTGGATAACGAAGCCAAACATTTCATAAGAACCATTAAAAATGCAGCATTTAGCAATACTCGACCGATTACACACTAACCAAAAGAAATAATTAGCTGGCTTGTAGCTGAAAAGCGTCGAGCAAGACGCAGATGGCAAGTATCAAGAGTTCCGATGGACAAAAACATTTTGAACAGCAAGACTCAAAAATTAAAACGAGAAATTTAGAAACTCAAAGATGAATCGTTTGATTGCTATTTAGGCGAGTTAATTCCTGAAAAAGACTACTTTCTTTAGAGAACAACCAAAAAGATCAAGCCACCAATTACATCAGTTCGTCCAGTTAGAAAATAAAATGATACCTGGACAAGAGATAACCAACAGAAAGCAGTTCTATTTGATGAATACCTAGCTGAAATATTCTAGCTCAATTAAATAGAAATAGATACTGATCTGGATCCTGTTGTTAGAAATGTCTTTGAGAAAATTCCGTTAGTTATTGTCAAATTAGTGAATAAAGAGATAAAATGTAATATTAATCTCAGAAAAGCCCTAGGCTTTGACTTTATCACCAATGAGGTACTAAAACAATTACCTAAAAAAGGTATAGTAATGTTGAGAGATTCTAGATTAAAAAACGTGCCTGACGTTTAAAAAATCATAGAAGTCATTATGCTGCCTAAACCTGGCAAACCACCTTATAACAGCAAGTCGTGCAAACCTATATCATTACTACCGATTATCTCCAACGATTCGATAAATTACTTTTAAAAAGACCTTTAATTGATAAAAGTAAGGTAATTCCAGATTACAGTTAAAATCTGTACGTTGTTGGTCTTAGATATTAGCCAGGAAAGAGCGAAAAAGGAAGTAGACTTTGAGAGAAGCAAAAGGTAACATGAATACCTGTAATACAACCCAAAAGAAAAATGATAAATTAGATAAAATACTAGAATTAATCAAAGGCTAGAAAGTTTTGGAGATAGATCAAAAGAAGATAAAGAAAGAAATACTTTCAATGAAGAATTACTGAAATGAATAGCGCAAATTGAAAACCTCAAACAGAAATTAAGAAATTATTAGAACGAATGGAAAAAGAAAAGAAAAGGAACTATACGAGGTAATGAAAGGACTAAGAATAGACAGAACAGATCTAACCGAACTAAAAGAAGCAATAAATAAATTCCTAAAACAACACTTAAAAATAGATATTAAACCCAAAATAATAACGAACATTGGAGACAAAGTATATATAATTAAATTAGGAAATGAAACGGACAAAAACGAAGTTATGACGAATAGATCAAAGTTAAAACACCCGAGTAAAAATCTTTTTATAAACGGCGAACTAATCAAAATGAAAATGCAAAAACAAAAAGAATTAAGAAAGGGAAAACAAGGGGGGAAAGTTCTAATTCCAACCTTCGATATTATTGTTTGTCTTCGGAAGATCAGCATAGGTACCTTCATATTGGTGCCACATCTCAAAAGAAACCGATGGAGGCCTTCGCTTATTTCCACGAGAAGAGCGTCCGATCCAGTTATCTAAAACAGTCCATTGGACGAAAAATTTGTTCGTGCTGCTGGTAGACCTGTGAATCCGCAAGATCTTTAAAGGATTTAATGACATCTTAAGGAGGAACAAATGCCAAAGACATCAGCTTTCAAACATTCAAAGCGAAGTCTGGATCACCAATATCAGTATACATTGCAAGTAGATTAGGAGATCCTTGCATCTGTCGTTAGAAACGATGGGGGAAGTGAAAGAAACAACCATGAAGTTGAGTTCCGTCGAAAATTTCAGCAAAGGCCCGATATCACACTGATTCGAAATCTGTCATCACTGTTATTGGTTTTAGATCATATATCAAGTTCTTTAGGTGCTCCAGGACTCGCTTGTAGGTGATGTTGGTGTTGTTTGGGAGAAGAATGTACATCAGAGCTATAACTGCATCAAACTGAATTGCATGAATTGTCATTAGTTTCGTGAAAAGTGTAAAAGCTGTCTTGAAGTTGCCATCGCAAAAAGGAAGGAAATTCTCCCCAGAAGATGTCTTTGAATAAGGATCATCGATGACCAGTTCGCTAAGTAAAGTCGGAGCACGCGATGCAGAATTTGTCCTCTTCCGAATTTGTTGCGCAGTCTGGTGGTGGCAAAGCCGCTTGAACAGATTCCGGAATTTCTCTAGTAGTTTCGCCAATTATTTCTAGTCGATGCCTTTTCTTTGACGCTGGGCATGAGTCATGACCTATGCTGCTGCAACTTTTTCTCCCCGGGGTAAATGGTTGTGCTTATTGTTTTCATGAGCAATGACGCCATTTCTGGTAACAGCACGTTCTTGGAATGATCCAGTAAAATATCCTTCACATTTACGATAGGTTGTATCTTCTCGGGTTTTTCCTTATCATAAATGAACTCCTTCTCCAAAAGTTACCGCTTGTTCTTGCTGCTAGTAACATATCCCAATGGCATCTCGATGGTCACAAATCAAATTAAAAATTAAAATTGGACGTTTGTTGTTGTCACTCTGAAAACTTATGAAAAATTGACGCTCTCTACAACGCTCATCAGTACTTAATACGGCGTGAAGAGCTACCTGTTGTGAGATATACTGCCTCCTGTCGATGAAATTCATGACGATTAAATAAAAATAAAAATGGGTTCAGCTGGACACAGGCAAAACAAAGAACAAAAGCTAGGAAAAAATGGAGACAAATCACCACTTTGATACCAATGGTAAAAGAGAATCAGGAACAGGAAAAGAAGAAGAAGAAGGTCATATTAATTTATTCTGGAAAACTGCATCGTCATACATCCATCAGCAACGCTGTATATGTATCTTGATTTTGCTGTTCCATTTTCAAAGACAATTTTCTTTAATGGAAAACCTAAGTCGTCGAAATTTGTATTTTTTTGCCTTCTTGAACATCTGCACGTTTTGGCATACGTGCAGAATTCTACTTATTTGCAAAGTTGGCACATTATCGACATTGTTGACATTATTGACGTGAAAAAAACAATTGTTGACAAGAAAATTTCAACATTTATTGTTGACATGTTAACGTTTATTATTGAGTTGCAATTGTCTAAATTAAAAAAATATGTATTAGTGAATAATATTGTTAACTCAAGTAAATAAAATCCCCAATAAAGTATGTAATGCGGCACATCACCTTCTCCTAACTTTTAATCAATTTCCCCACAAGTACGGAAAAATCCCCACGTCTGGCAGCAGTGCTGAAGAAGAGAAAGCCATTTGAGCTGGTGTGGTGCGGTGTAAAAGCAGAGTACGGTGCGCTAATTTGAATGTTTATAGCTGTGTGTAAAAGCAGAGTCTAGTTTGAACGGTAGCATTACGATATCAGAATAATCTTAAGGACATCAGTAGAAGAACTTTGGTTATAAAATGTGTCAAAGAAACTTTATGGTTAGTACCATAAGTTTAAAAATAATTTTAAAAAAATTAAATTTGTAGATGAAGAGTACTCACTTATCTTAAGCATAGAAGAACAAGAGAACTTATCAAACCGAGAAATTCATTCCTAGATTTAAGTGTCTACAGATGCACTGCAAGGTCCTGTCACTGTTTGGTATTTTTGCGTAAGAGATTAAGAACCTTCTAGATCGGAACCTTCTGTGGGTAAATTCCAGATAATACTAGTCGCAAAATCATATTTGCACCGCCAGCTATGTCTTTTGCGGTTTCTTGTTGAGATGAAATTCACTTCTCACTTTTATTTCGTTTATTAAATTTATTTGCTTGTACTCTATTTTATTTAACAATAGAAAATTACTCGTTACTTGAAGTTTTACCACAGAGTAGGTAAAGGTTTCACCAGAGGCGACACTAGAGAGAGAAAAGTATACGTGCAAACAAAGATAGCATTTTCCGCCAATTTAAAGGTCCCGCTTGCAAGAGTAGCACGTGTAAATTTCGAGGTTATATTCGGTTTTTTAAAGATATGTCTGAAAAACGAAAAAAATAATAATGTTTGTGCCTATAGAGGCTGTGTAAATAAAGGTTACAATTGCCCCAGTGATGTTAAGTTTTTTAGATTTCGAAGAAATCCTGACATGTAAGTAAAATATTAATAATGACAAACATGATGGTGTAATCATTACTGTTGTAGTTCTACGAAATGGATAGAAAATGCTGGCCGACTTGATTTACAGGATAAGGTCAATGTTCATGCTAGTTACAGAATATGTAGCAATCATTTTATAAATGAGGATTTTGTGAATATAAACACAAAGCATAAACTCTTGCAATCTGCTGTACCAAGAAAATTTGCTAGTGAAACTAAAGATGGTTAGCATTGAGAAATAAAAACAAACTACTAATGTGTATTTTAATCTAATTATATTTGCATTATTTGTAGATACTGAAATCAGATCATCCAAGTCACAACAACCTGCAACATCAGATTCTCAGATAGAGATTAATGCTTTGAGTAAGTAAAGATTTATGATATGTAGAGCAATACCTTTCTCGAATGAATCTAATTTGTAAATTATTGCAGATAATCAACTACTAGAGTCAGATGTAGGACAGCCTATGAAAGAAAAAGTTACTAGTGATAGTGCATCTACGCAAACTTCTTTAAGTCTGTCATCTAACACTCCCCGAAAACGACGACTTAAAGAACAGTTGTCACATTTACACCACAAAAAAAGCAAATTGTGTAACCTAGATGATATTACAAAAGTGGAGTTTGAGGGGTTATGTGACAAATTCTTGACTCCAGAACTATCTGAATTTGTTAAGTTACAGTTGAGACAATGTAATAAACAAGTTAATGGTCGCAGATATTCAGATTCCTACAAACAGTGTGCATTGACTTTGTATTTTCTGAGTCCTCAAGCTTATAAACAGCTTAAGAAACTTTTTGTTTTGCCATCAGTCAGATCGTTGGAGAGATTTACTGAAAATATAAGTTTTCAAGCTGGAATTAATGAATCACTATTCAATTTATTAAAAATTAAAGTAAGGACAATGGATGAGCTAGATCGCATTTGTTTATTGACAGTAGATGAAATGCAAATAAAGTCGAATCTTTTTTACCATATTGGTGCTGACCAAGTTGTAGGATTTGAAGATGATGGTTCTAAGAAGACACTTAAACCTGCAACTTCTGCTTGTGTTGTCATGGCCAGGGGCATTAAAAGCAATTGGAAGCAACCCTTGGCATATATATTTACAGAAACTGACTGCCACAAAGATACTATAAAGCATTTATTAAATGAAATTGTATCTAGATTGAGTGCGATAAATTTAGATGTTGTTGCACTGATTACTGATATGGGATCCAACTTTATACAATTTAGTAAAGCAATGGGTGTAACAGCTACCAATCCTACAGTAACATTGGGAGGAAAGCAAGTTGTGTATATATTTGATCCACCACATTTAATCAAGGCAACAAGAAATAATTTAATGACAAATGAATTAAAGTATGAATTTAATAGGAGGCACCAAGTAGGTAAAACTGATTACTTATATTTATTAATTTTTTTAGGTGGGAAAACAAAACAACATCGTGGTCATACATTAGACAATTTTATGATCAAGACCAAAAGCGACATAATCGTCTGGCGCCTAAATTGTGCAATTCTCGCATCAACCCAACAAATTTTGAAAGGATGAGAGTCAAGTATGCAGTACAGGTCTTAAGTGCTACGGTAGCTGCAGGATTAGAGACTTACATTGGATTAGGGGCCTTACCTAAAACAGCTACAGCCACTTGCGAACTGTTATCAAATTTTGATAAATTATTTGATATTTTTAATTCATCACAGTTGTATAACACAAAAAAATTTAATAGACCATTTACTGGCTCTCCCGAACAACTTCAATTTTTAGAGAAACAATTTAAATTTTTTAATAAATTAGAGGTATATAAAAAAATAAAAGGAGGTGAAAAGAATGTGACTAATTATGCGAAATTTATCAGTTGCTGGCAAATTTCTATTAATGGATTACTACATTTATGGCAAATTTTAAAATCAAAAAATTTTCAGTTTTTGTTTACCAGACGCTTAAACCAAGATGCTTTAGAAAACTTTCTTGGTTTTATACGAAAGCAGTCAGGTAATTGTACTAATCCTACTGCCATTCAGTTTTATAGGGCATTCAAAAAATGCTTTATTATGAAATATTTCCATTGCAATAAAATGAACTGTGCAGATGACTTTGACCATTTATTAATGGAATTTTCTAAAGAAGGTCAAGTCAAAAGCTCATTACCATTGGTTTCACATACAAATTCAAAACCAATTACTATTGAAGGTGCAGATTATCATAATTTGCATATCGATGAACAGAATGCATTTAAGTATGTCTGTGGCTATTTAATTGATAAGTGCATTTTGTAACGTATGTAACAATTATGCAACAGTGCAACAGCAATTAAATACTGATAATTTATTTTTACATTTTAAGAATTATGATAAAAGCACTATCTTTGGAAGGCTTGAAAGCTTTTATAATTACATTTTTAATCTAGAAGTAATTTTCTTTGAAAGGATTGAGGATGTAATAGTAACCAAAGAAGTTGGCAATAAACTATTTGCAATATTACAAATGTAGATTTTGTTCATCCCTGTGGGAGCTTTCCAAAAACATACTTAATTAAATTATACATTAGGTTTAGGATATTTTATTGTTTAAAATTTAGTAATAGGTCATTTAAATCCGCAGAAAAGAAAAATAGAAAATTGCAGATACTGATGAATCTATAAATAAGTATAATTTAATTTTTAATTGTAAATTTTGCCTGATTAAAATATATTTAAGTATTAAGTAACAGTTGTTTTGTTGATTGCCTACTTGCGATTTCTTTTTCAAACAAACCTCATTTCTTTATTACCCTTACGAATTTTAAATTTGGCGCCGTTTTTCCGCCGATTTAAATGTCCAGGGTTAAGAAACCAAGTGGTTAAAATAACAAAGAAAAACAGTGAAGTGTCGCCTCTGGTGAAACCTTTATCTACTCTGTGGTTTTACCATAAAACAAACTTGAATGCTGCATTCTCAGAGACCTAAAGGGCATTGACATTTTTTTTAAGATTGTCACTTTTACTCTTAATGGAAAAATTATGAAAAACAAATTAAGATAGAAAAAAACTTGAGCCGGTGTCATTCGTGCATGAAGGAGACCGACATCATAATTCTTCCTTCCTTTAAGCCTCAACGTCCATGTTCAGGGTTGGATACAGAGCGGGAGCCTGTGCATTGTGATAGTTACGAGGATGCTGGTGAACGAATAATGAATGAGGTATAGGCTGCACGTTGCAGTTGAATTGGAGGGGATCTGCTTTTTGAATTGCTTTTATATGTTTATTTAATAAGATTACAAGTCCCCAAAAATCTATTTTAATTATTTTTGCTGACAATAAGAATTTTTCAATGTGAATGTTGCAATCAAAAACTCAATAATTTGTATTCCAAATTAGATAGTCATGCAATAACAATGAAACTGCGTTCATTTACGATGAGTCTGATAATTGCATACTGTTGTTATTTTGATGATGTATTAGATATTATACTCGAATTACACTCAATTTGAAAAATTTTAAGCAAGCAGTGATTATTATTTAGTCTTTACAGTTTAGATACTTGCTAGAATGAAGAACAAAATTTATATACTAAGTCAAGATTTTAAAGAATATTACTAAAATGAATGAACTTTTAACACGTCCGAAATAATTTCTTGGGGCAAAACAGAAACTTAATTACAAACCTGCTACCGTTTGTAATAACATACACACGCACCTACGTAAGAGAAACGGTGCATTTGATTTAGACAGTCCGACGCCGTTAAACCATATCCAAGTTATAAACTAGCAAAATGGGGATAAGAACATATAAACACATATAACACTGGTAATCCTGTGCGTTGCCGGTCTAAGCCGTCTGAGATGAGAGGGTTACAATGCCGTCCATTCTCACATTATCACCCCATCAAGAACACAATAGATGGTTAAGGAGCTGCTGTCTGGCATATCGCGCAACTCTTGGTTCTGTTGGATGAATTATTATCTGGCGTTTGTGTATGTCTGTGTGTACGTATGGGTGTATCCGAAGGTTTGAAAAGTTTCGGTAATGTATTGCTTAGTACGTGCACAACTTGAACTATACGTACAAACTTGAATGTTATCATAAAAAAAAAGTTACTAGGTAATAATAATTTTACTACTTTTATTTTTTGTTTATTTGTTGCAAGTTGATATTTGCTTTGGACACAGCTATGTAGGTAATTAAGCAACGAGCACAAAAGTTTGTTAATATAACAAATTTCATAATACTCCCTACATACACGTATTTACGTTGTTAATATGTAATAACTGAGGCAGAAGGGATGTTTATTAGATTTAGAGTTCTAATTAATCTCAACCACTCCCTTCTAAAATAATTAGCTGCAAAGTACTTCAGTCCAACCCCCTGGAGTGAGCTAAAGTGCAATGCGGTTAAAACATAACTCTATGAACTGCATCCTTTAGAGAGGACTTCTCAAATAATTTACGTTCTCATATGAAACTGGCCTTGAATGAAGATGAGGCATTTCATCAAAGACTGCAAATAAAAGCTTTACTGGATTAACAAATGGTGTCTTTCATCATTTACGCAAAACTAATAACTTGTAACCAAGAGTCGACAATGTAATTTACTGAAAGTGTTTTTAAAAAACAAATTCTTCTGATTACATACACGCTTTTTGTGATTACGATTGCTATTTAATTCTAAATTCAAAACAAAATCCGAGTAAAAATGAAAAAAAAAATAAAGCGAAGTTTATAATTAAAAACGGTCTCCCCTGTACTCTTCACTGCTCTTTAATGATTGAGTAAGTTGTTAAATAATCATTAATTTAGCAAACAGACAACTTTAAGCCTTTTAATGTTGAATGTTCTTTTCTTCAATAGGAGTTTTATTTGATTATACAAATTCACCCCTACACAGAAAATACCCTTACTTAAACAAAATTACTTATCAGACACCTACAGTGATTGCTTTTAGAGCTAATCGTTACACGCAGTCTTTTCCACTTATAATCATTGCCAAACTTCGGATTTGTATGCAGTTTAATATGCTTACACTATTATTATGATACTCGCCACTGATTTTATTTTCAAAATTGGGAATAAATCGAGGATTTTGTGGCGTGAGATCATAAAAGTTGTAAAAATTCTTTATTCTTGAAAATACAAAAACGGTTAGATCTCGATTGAGTCTTCCAATACTCTAGTAAGAGTTCGATAGAATTAAATTAAACATACAGTGGGCAACCACTGTTTTTTACTCTAGATTGAACTTCGCTGAGCTAACTGCAGACTGCTCCGCTAATATTTATACCACCACGTCATACTGCAATGTGTTGTTACTTCCAGAATGTAAGACATCTGACGATCAACTAAACATTATTATAAAACAAGAAGTGAGGTTATGAAACAATTTTTCATTCTGCATATGCGTTAAATCATAGAGATAATATTTAAAAAAACAGCTAGATTAATAGAAGCTTCTTAACAGGATAAACGAATTAAATTGTCATGTATAAGATCAAAAGCGTTCATTTTGTCTTTATGTACGAGATCTGTTCAAAAAGTTTCGCGATTTTTGAATTTCCGCGGGTTACGTATATTCGATTTTCGATTTTTTGTGGCGTTATGTTGGTACTCATGTCTCTCACTTATGCCGACAAGTTCGGCCATTTTGAATGTTCAATTAATTTTTGACAGCTGTTTTGCTTGGACGTGTTTTGGCTCGTCTTCGATTTTTGCCCATTTCGAAAAATGGATCAAAGAATCTGTATCAAATTTTGTGTGAAAAACAAAATCAAGTGCGCGGACGCATTCCGAATGTTGACTATGTCATATGGTGAAGCTACCTTGGACCGAAGCAACGTTTATCGGTGGTACAAAATGTTCTCAGAGGGCCGAGAAGATGTGAACGACGAAGAGCGTGCTTTTGGTTTTTCTTACAGTTTTCTTCGATTGCAGGGGCGTAGTGCATCATGAGTTCTTGCCACAGGGTAGAACAGTCAATAAGGAATATTACCTGCAAGTTATGCGCAATTTGCGCGAAGCAATCTGCCAGAAACGCTCGGATTTGTGGAAGAACAAAAATTGGCTTTTGCACCATGATAACGCCCCTGTTCACACATCGTTGCTTGTGCGCGAATTCTTGGCCAAAAACAACACACTAATGATGCCGCAGGCACCGTATTCCACAGACCTGGCCTCCTGTGACTTTTTCTTGTTCCCGAAACTGAAGAGGCAACGCTACGCTACGATTGAGGAGATAAAGACGGCATCGAGGGAGGAGCTGAACAAGATCACAAAAATGATTTTTTGAAGTGCTTCGAGGATTGGAAAAAGCGTTGGCACAAGTGTATAATATCTGATGGGGATTACTTTGAAGGGGACAAAATAGATATTCATTAATAAATAAATAATTTTTGAAAAAATACAAAATTCGGGATACTTTTTGAACAGACCTCGTATATTAAAAACCGTGAGGTGAGTAAGCAGTTTGTATCTTCCAAAAAGCCTACATCTTCTCGTATTCCACGGCCACACGGTACGAAGCAAAGAGCCTTTTAGACAAGCGTTATTATTTATTAATTAAATATTAATATAAAACAAGAAGTGAGGTGATAAAACAGTCTGTCATTCTGCATATGCGTCAAACGATAGAGATAATTTTTTACAAACTGCTGAATCAATAAAAGCTTCTTAATAGGACAATTGAATATAATTGTAATGTAAGACGTCAAAGGCACTCATTTTGTATTTCTAACAATAAATTTTATAGATGTGTATATTCTTGTGTATTTTTATCTGTCAAACAGGTTTTATCACGTAACCTACATCTTCTCATATTGCACGGCCGCATGGCGGCGCGAAGCTAAGTGCCGCTTTAGACAAGCGATTTTAATTTCACAAATTAAATAGATTTCACACCAACGAAATCATTGTGATGTTAGAACAAAAACTTTACTAGTACCAGCAAAACGCGTCAAGATATACCGCGTGAATTTAATGCTGCGAGATTGATGCAAAATAAAAGGCGTCGAGCATTTTTCGTTATTACCCACTATTACACGTGTTTGGTTTGGGTATATCAGGGTTATTTCAATTGCACGTGTGTATTTGAAAACTAGACCATGCAGCATTTTACTTTTGATGTACTCACGTGTATGGTTCTTTTGTTTAAGCAAATGTGACAGGAATTCATGACCAGCTGCAGAGCCTTATCAACAAATGTTTTCTGAATGTGTCGACGCAAGGCAAATTCTAAAAATGTACGTCATCGACAGGTAACCGCGCTGCGAGCACAATGAAAGTCTTTCAAACTGTGCTTCCTTCCTGAAGATCCACCATGCCATCTAGCTCTTTGTGACTGGCTTCTTGGTATTACATAAAAAACCAACAATTTTTAATTGTCATCGATATTTCTGCGTGTAATAGATGAAGCCACGTCTTCCGCAAAATTTCACAACTCGGACAAGAAGGGAAAGGACAAGAAACAGTAATTATTTTTTAATAAAAAAACCATCAAGCCTGCGTTGCTCGTCACTATTCAAAATTGCAATAAGGTTTTACACTTACCAGTTCCAGTTAAGATCAAGGAAGTTATGTCTGAACTGTTTCAAGGCAAACTAATATTCAAAGCGGTTTTTCCGCTAAATAGAAAAAGTTTCAGGGTAAACACAATACGCTTTTACATACAGATGTAAGGTCAAAAGGTCAAAATAATAAGCAGAATAACAATGTTGAGGTCTTAGAAGGTTATCATGCAGTAGGTGCGACAACAACCGTAAATTTTACTTGTTTGTCGTACTAAGCACTGTCTTTTTTTTGTCGCATGACTATTTTTTGGAGTACCTAGCTTGCGCCTGTACCTCCTTCATCATGTTTCGGATCGTGATTATAGGATTTATCTTGGGCTGGTGGTAGCTCGTTGCGTAGACTCTAGGGGCACTAGGATCTCCGGAAGTAGTTCGAGGAATGCTTTAGGGATACCTCTATTAGAGAGGGCATCAAGTGCGATAGAGAGCACTTTCATTAAGGCTTTGCGATACTTGGTGCTGGCTGCGTTCCCCAGGAGTTGTTTGAGGAAGGATGGACTGGCAGGTTGGGTGTCTCGAGGCTGTGCTGTAGTTGAGGTAGTGGAAGATGTTGCACCCATTTCGCTATAAGATTTTACGATATGAGATGAGCTTCTTGGGAAATCAGCAACATTCGTAATAGCTGGCTGGGTGCTGTCCACCACAGTTTGCACAGGTTACCGGTTGATCTTTTGGTTTTGGGTAGGGGGCCGAGTGATGATCACCAGCACACTTAACGCAGAGTGACAGCTCCTCTGTGAATGGTGAAAGCCCTGGCACCTGTAGCATTGGGTGATGGTAAACGGCTTCCTGCACGGGGTTTCAGTTTTAATTTATGTAGGAAAGGGGCAGTTTTCAGATTCCATATTTCTTTCACTTTTAGAGTTTTTGCTAGATTAACTAGCACTAGGGGGATGGGATTGGCGTTCGTTTTGAAAATGTCTAACCATTTTTCTTGTTTCATCGGATGTTTTTCGTCTTTGTCGGTGCTTAGGTTTCCACAGTTAATGTATTGCTAGTGATTTGGGTGAAATAGGTCGGCTAGGTAGATTTTTCCAGTCTATCAAATGCATACTTGTATACTTTGCTGCTGAATCGTTTAAGTTCTTTGTCGGAAAGATTTTTTGCTTATATTGGCATTTTTGAGTTTCACTTTACTTTACCCGGTACTGCGGACGGGGCACTATGTACCAGCTTTACGGAAAGCCCCACATCCACGACCAGTAGCGTGTAATTTATAAATAAATGTTTTATATCAAATAAATTTAAAAGGATACAGGTTTTTTATTTGATAATTTAAAAGGATATAAGATTTGGGCACAGGAAATGCATCACAAAGGGTCCACGAACACACTTCCGCACTACGGCAAATCACGCATTTGACAGATACCGTGCAAAATATAAATTATTCTCTATTAAATAAATTTAAAAGGATATAGTTTTTATGCACTTGTGTAGTCCTGACGAGGACTGTCTTGATGTAGCACTTGAGGGAATTTATTTGCCTCTGGTCTACACAGAAAAAAGGTTTTCTTCTGAGTACTAATTTGACAATGACATTGGCATTTCTAGGCATGGCCAACCTAAGCCCTGTTAGCAACGGTGGTCGTTCAAATACGATAAACAGGGAAACGTTCATAACGCGAAAGCTTTGTTAGACGTCGGGTCGCAAACAAACTTTATCACGGAGGAAATACGCAATCTTTTTCAGTTAAAACAAGGAAAAATAAATCATTGCGTTTGTGGTCTAGATGATTTCAAATCGCAAATAGAATCAAGGTGTCCGGTCATCACCGAAGCTAGAAATGGCAATTTTAAAGCAAACGTTTCCTCTTTGGTATTGCGTATTATTACGGGAAGTAGGAATTTTGCAACTTGTTAATTACAGGGTAAATACAGTTAGAAAAAATTTTTTGGTCCACCGAGAAACAACTCTAAGTTATTTTGTAACTTTAACAGAAACTTAAGTATAAAATAACAACTCGAAAAGTTTTGGTTGGTACAGGAAACTCCGGTGTCAAAGCCAATGTCAGGAAAAGAAAGGCTTTGTGAAATGCATGTCATTAACACTCTTGAGCACAAAAAGGATGGTAGATTTGTAGAACCATTCTCATTCAAAAATTCAGCTAACGTTCTAGATGAGTCGCGTGAACAAATCTTCAAAAAGGCAATTGACAGCTAATACTTATTTGAAGGAAAGATATGTTACGTTTATGAAAGAGTACGCAGCGCCGGACCTTATGTCTAGAGTATTACAAGTAGAACGACAAAATTGCTTGTGGTATTTGATGCGCCGCTCCTACAACTTGCGACAAGTCGATTAAGCTCATACAAATGCTAGGACCGGTCATTCAAAACCATTGATTTGCAATCTTCCTGTATTTATTTACGTCTTCGGAGTTTCTAACCTTCAGCTTTCTTCTCCGTCATCTGGTTGGATGTTGACGTTTTATGTCGAGGATTGTCATCTGCTTCGTGGTTACCCGGGAAGTGTATCAGTGGATTGGACACTCTTAGACAGTGGTAGTTTAATGTAGAGTTTCTCAGTAGCACGCGGGACTTCTTTGTTGATAGGTTTGTTGGCAGCTCGATGTAAGGGGATGTTTTGGACGTATCACGGTGGATTTATTTTGAATGATTTGTAGTTTGTGGATGTGACGGTTGTCGGCATATTCCCAGGTTGGTGCAGCGTATATGTAAGAATAGGGCGGATAGCAGTTCTATATGGGAGTAATTTATTTTTCGGGTTTAGGAGACTTTTTTTATTAACAGCGGATACAGTGCGAAGATTGCTGCATCCGTCTTCTTCTTGCAACTGTCTGTGTGTTTTCGCCAGGTTAGACGTCTGTCTAGATATTTCCCATCGTTCCTCTACAGAACGGAACCGTTGTGGATATAAACTTTAGTGAAGAGAACCGCAACGCTTTTGTCGGGATTAATTGCTATTCTTCATGTCTTAAACCAATTTCCAATGTTTTTGGCTCCCGCTTTTAGTTTTGTAGATATAAGTTGAAAATTCTTAGAGATGGTCCAGATAGCCGTGTTGTCTTGTGCAGGTAGCTTCAAAAGCTGGAAGATCTGCCGCAAAGATAGTATAGAAAAGCGAGACTATAATGGAACCCTGATGGATTCCGGCGGCGATTCTTCTCTTTGTGGAATGAACGTCTTGGAGCTTAATGGAGAATGAACTGTTCTTGAGATAGGAGGCTATGAATTTGACCATTCCAAAGTGTACGATTTTCGGATAACATTTTGTGAAAAAGATACATTTAAAAAGGTGACCCCAGTATGACCTCGATGGTGAAAACCAACTAGTCGAAGAATCTGATGTGTTGTTGCATGCTCTTTACGGAAACCAAATTGTTATTTTAGAGAATTTCATGCTCTTTGATCTCCTCTTCGAGGTGTGCTAATATAACAATCTCTGTTATTTTCCCTAGCGCGAACAAAAGGCCTAATTGGTCGGCGGCTTTGTGGAAAAGCGTGGTCTTGGCCGGGATTGGGGATAACAATCGCATCGATTTACTTCCATTTCTTAGGAAAATGATGAAGACTGAAGACGGCGTTGATAATGTCGACCAAAGCAGCGATTACTCTTCTGGGCAGCATTTTTAGTGCCGAGTTTAAGATGCCACCTTGCTAAGCACTTTCTTGGTCTTCGTAGCGCGAATGAACTTGCCGACTTCTGGAGAAGTAAGTGTGAGTGGTGGTGCATCAGGTTCTATACGCAATTGGAAACAAACACCTCTATTTATTCTTGGCATAAAATTAATATCGATGTCTTGATAATTAGAACTGCACTGTCTTTCTAAGTTGATGGCTAAGGCTTCCACGGTTTTTTTATTGGAGTAGATGATTTCATTTATTCATATGCATGAGGGGAATTGATGGCTCTTTGGTCTTGAGACTCTTCACCATCTTCCAAGGTGAGTTATCTTATGGGTTTAACGATTCTAACTTTGCAAACCAGGTGGAGTTTCTGTATTCGGAAATGTCTATCCGTATTTGGCTGCTCGGTGTGGTTAGATCTTGTCTATCAGCGGGGTTTTCACTACGCTGCCAGTGACTGGGGAAGATCCCGTTTGTCCGGGGTAAGATATCGATTTGAGGCAAAGGCAAGTTAAGAGTAAATGCGATCTTTCTGCTTTATTCAGGTCAGCCGTTGCTGTGATGAAACGAATGTTAAAGTAATTAGTTTGGAGATGATCTTGAAAAGCTGGCTAGGATATAAAGACTTGATCAGGCGGAGCAACTTCTAAGTCGTCCAAATACAGAAGAACAGGATTGTGATGCGAGTCGAATTTACTAACTGTTAAGAGTTTGTAGTTTAATGGGACAACTTTGAAAAAGGTAATATTTAAAACGTCTATTCTACCATGCGCTTAGAAAGTAAGTTCCAAAAATCCAAGAGCCCCAAAACTACGATGTCGTGATGATTTGCATAACGATTCAACGCATTGCCGCTAGCATTTGCGGTGTTGCTATTCCATAGTGGGTGTTTGGCTTTGACATCTTTTCCAAGGACAATTTGATGACCGTCCAAGTCTTGATCTGATATTGGATGGTTTGGAGAACAGTATACGGATCGGGCCAGTGATAGCCATGTTCACGTAGACAGACGTGCCCTCGACATGGACACAGACATAGATAGACTGCAGTGCCTACTCCACGAGCGCGCTGTCTATTGTAGTGGTACAGTGTGTAAATCGGAAGTCGGAGCTCTGATTAGAGGAGGCAGGTGTTTCACTGGGATTGCCTTGAGCCGACTGTTTTACCTTGAGAATCTCTGGGTACGCACCACCACAGTTTATGTACTTGGCAGGTTGTTTGAGAGACTTATTACATGTGGAGGTGCAATGTTCACCTGCACATTTCACCCACCAAGGGTAGGAGTGGTAGCAGTTCTGACACTGACGGATGAGGTCTGGCTCTTTTCTTCTGTATTTCTGTACGGACAACAAGATGAAGGACGGAGAGTGTTTTGACTAATAAAATGTTTTTATTTGTGCTTTCCCGTTTCTTGATTTTTGTTATTTTATCTTCATTGATTGGACAGACTATTGTTGCCAATCATCAGGTTTCATATGCCTCTCTGTTATTGCCAAAATTTCTATTTTCTTCTTTCAAAATCGTCTATTAACTCGTATTCCTTTCAGTTCGGTTCTCTAATTCTCCATATGCCTAATTTCTAATTACTTTTACTTATTTTGTTTTTTTTCATGTTGCATGTATTTTGTATTAATATGCAAACTTTAATTTTGACTTGTAAATCCCAAATTCTAAAATATCTGAAAATATTTTTGCAAGTGATGGCTGAGGTTACGACTAAATCATTCTTGCTGTATGTCTCTTTAGAAATTTTTCATCCAAGAGCACCTATAATACGCTGTTGGCTTACTCATATTTAATGTTACGATTTCTTAGAAGAAAACTACACCCAGGAATGTTGCTCTGATAAAAGGCATTTTAAAGTTCACGGGTACAGGTTCAATTTCGTCCAGCGCCCACCTGAGTAATCTCTTTGACTATGTGACGTTTTGAGGGTGTTTTACAGTGTCTGGACCAGAGATGATGGATAATACGAGATACATTGACGTGATACAGAAGAAGCTGATCCGAACATTGTATAGTGACGGGCTGTTCCAGTAGGGTCTGGTTCCCTGTCACAAGTCTCACCGAAAGCTTCTTCGCCAAGGAAAAGTCGACACTGTTCGAATGGCAAGCGAATTGATCAGGCTTGATCCCCATAGAAAATTTGTGGGTCATTGCCAAGGCGTCGGATTCACAAAATGGTCTGCTTTACCAATTCTAAGATGATCGGGTGTGTCATTAATGTCTGATGTCGAAACCCAAACGTGGGGGAGATGCGCAAGAGACTCACTGATATAATGGTTAAGAAAATAAATGAATTAGTTAAAGCGAATGGTGGTCACATTCCTTATTAAAATGCAAAAGTCACAAATAAATGTTCATGTTAGGCTTTTGTTTCGAATTTTTTCGTTTGTCCCAACTAATTTGCACAGTACTGTAGATGAAGATCCGAGTCAGGCGAGCTTACTAAATGATCAATAAGATGTCAAGTATATTAAATAGTGTGCTAGGTTGGTAATTAACGTTTTAGTGTGGTCGGAGCAATAAGCCGGTTGGAATTCCATGCAAAATCTAAAACGTTTGTACATAATATAAAATTAAAACTGATTTACCACACTAGTTAATGTTTAATTTAAAATAGTTAAAATTCAGTTATAGAATTAACTTATAAAATAATACAATTTTCAAATTCGAACACGTAACAATCCGCACTCTACAACTTTCGTTTTGTCATTCCCTAATATAATCCATTTTTCTCCGCATAAATAACAGCAATTTTCTCAAGTGCAATCAACTTTAATTGTACCCCAATTTAATCCGCCTAAAAAGAAAAGTAATTAAAGCCATAAACCAATCTTTAGTTTATTATTTAGTAGAACGAAGTAGTAGTATATGGTTAATAACTTTAAGCTGTTCTTTATTTTGTTCGTGCTTTTCTCTACACAAAACCGAAAGTGTTTCACATATGGTGTCTGATTTATCGTACAAGATCGTTGTAGTGTGAAATTTATATTTAACCACAATAAAGATTTCAACCATAAATGGTAGCTTTAGGGTATAGGGGTTTCACGTATAAATAGACGCTGCCGCCAGGCTTATGTGTCACCACTCACACTAGCGCTCGCGCTAACAGATGAAAGACACCGAAGGTGTCAATCACAGCTTACACCGCTTTAAATCACGCGTCCTTTGATCCTTAAGCGATCACTCAACGGGAAAATTATAAATTTAAATCTCTCCTGCCATCTTAATTATTACAAACAACGAGTTAACAAATCTCGACGGTTACAAGGGGGCAAACGGGGGAAAAAACGGGCAGATAATGGGCAACAGATACGTCAGGGGGGTGTTTCGATACGCCCTCCTTAATTTCCGGTTCACCCGTGTTTCGTTTCAGAATATAAAGAAAAACACCGCCTAGCGTAACCATAACTGATCATTATGATCACATGATGAGGTCCCATAATGCTACTACTAACAATCCAGATACGACCCGACTACATCTTCCCTTTTCCCTATTCGAACAACACATGCCCACCCCCATCAATAATTCCGTAGGCACGGACCGCAATTCACTTAACATTATTTTACTTTGTGTTTTACCCGCGGCCCTGGATTTATTCGTTAGAGGAGCCAGCGTGAACTTCCTGATATTTATGTGTTTGTTTTTCCAATCAACGGGCCCGTTTTCTTTTTCTCGCCGTTGTTTTTTGCAATTCTCTTATTTATACACTATTCATGCATTATGTAGCAAGATTCAAAGATGAACCTAATAATCAGAGTTCGCTATTCAGAACGTCTGCCAGAAGGAAAGAAAATTTGTTTTGTATGTAAGCAACAAAGAACTTTTCTTTCTTTTTTACTTTGAAAATCTTGTAAGGACATATTTAATACTTTATATGCATGAATGCTTGCGTTTCTTTTTCTTTTCAAAGATTTCTTTTTGCCTAAAAGATAATGTTGTCAAGTGAAAAGTTTCTTAAAAAATCTACTATAAATCTGTCACCATATGAAATAAAGAAAAACTTTCAGGAAGACATGAATATTTATAACAGTTTAGTAGCTCGTGATATTCAAAAGGTGGGAATGTTTGAAAATTACAAAGGGATTTTTGAAATTTCAAAGAAAGCAAAATGGCGTGATAGAGAATTTTCTAGATCTTCCAAATTATTAAATTAACAAGATTCAATAGAGACACCTTTTGTCAGTTTATCATTTGATATATTGAAGTTAAGTTTTTGAACAAAGAAAATTTATGTTTGTAGGATTAAAACGCCTACGATGTAAGTTTATAAATAGCGAATAATAATTTTATTCTTATGGGAAATTAACATATCAGAAAAACCAAGCAATTTGCTTCGGAATGGCTTACATGCAAATCTAAATATCTGAACAGAATTGCCTCAATTAATTTAAAGATAGCTAGCTGTTGCGACCTTTGAGAAGCTACAACACTAACAAATTTAATATTATAATTTGATATTTTTTAACTGGAAATAACTTAACTGAAATACTACAAGAAATTGATAGACTTAGTCTATACTTTATAAAATCAAAAAAAACTAAGATGGCTGCCGTAAAAGAAGCAACCATTTCTTTTAAATGACAATCGAACCTACCTCAAGCTCTTCAGCGAAAAGCAGCCGTCTCCAAGTTATAATGTCACGTATTATTATAAGTTAATTTATTTATTACTCTTATGGTAGATGCTTTTCATTATTTTTACTTATACATTTTTGCTTAGTTGCTACTTGTTTTACATGATTCTATCCAACAAACACATGAAATCATGGTGTTTTGTTAAGTTAATGCCAATGCAATAAAAATTGCTTAAAATCATTTTATTTAAAACAAACAAAGTCATATGATAAACATTAATTTATAAAATATGAGTGTAATGTACAGGGACATCATCATTATTAGGAAGCCACGTGACCACAAAATTTACTGTTGGTTAGGCAACACATCTTGCATTGTTAGCAGCTCTGCGAGATCAAAAGGAAAGAAAAATTCACAAGAGAAATTTGAAAGTCCGGAAATTTCAAGATGTAAGTGCTTAGTTTTCTTACGCTAGGGTTAGTTATGATAGGTGCATATTGTGTAGAAGACCTTGATGGTAGCTTTAGGATTATCAATCTAAAAAGCAAATTCGGAATATTACCCTTCAAATTGGGTCAAGGTCGACTTAGAGATAGTAGCTATTCATTTGTACATTAAATTAACTTAACTACTTACTTAGATAACAATAATAAATTATTAGACACTTATAACTCTATACCAGATAAGATTAAAAAAGTTGGTAGAAACCACCATAATACTTCCATCATACTTATCACTAGAAAATTTAAAGAAATTGGAACCAAACTTTCTAACTATATACCAAATTTTAGACAAAAATGGGAATTATTTGGTGGAATAGGTAGTGCAGTTAAATTTTTAACTGGTAACTTAGATAGTGGTGATGCTGAAAGATACGATCAGGCAATTGAAAAATTAGACGCCAACCAACAGAAATTAATTGAGCACAATAATTAAATTATAGATAACCTCGAAGTTTTGGATACTAGATCAAAGGAATTAGTTTGCCATTTTAACACTTTTCAAAATTCTACTATCAAATGGTTAGAAAACTTTGATGAAATAGCCGTATACCCACAACACCAATACGCTTCTAAAGTAATTTATGATGAAATCTTACATCAATTAATAGAACTAGATTCAAATGTGAAATTATTGTATGATCCAGTCAGTGTGGGCCAACACGATGTTATCGATATATATCTAGTGAATACTGGCGAACTAAGAGCCTTACACTTCTATTAATGACTTCGAGCTTTTGCAAATTATAAATTTAAAATTATATCAGAAAAACTACATGCTAACACTTATTTTAGAGTTTTCATTGTTAAAAGAATTGAAATACGATTTTTGTACTTTAGTTTCTGGGCCAAACAAATTTAATCAAGTTATTATTCGGAAATACTCATATATATATATATATATATATATATATATATTAAGGAAAAATCTTACAATTATGTGTTTTTCCGCAATAAAGAAAAGTTCATCTCTTCAGTGTATTACTTTGAATCGAACGAAAATCTTCTGGATAACTGTGTAGTGAATGTGTTAATTGCCGCAAATCGTAGTGTTTGTGATTATCACGTTGTTCATCAAGAACAAAATTTCGCTGAACATGTATTTAATGACTATCTCTTACTCATGTTTAGAGACGAGCAGTTGATAGAAGTTCAGTGTAAAACTAAACGCTCTATTAGGATTCAAGGCAACGAAGTACTATATTTTCCAAATTGTAAGATTGTAACTAATGGCACTGAATATGTATCTTTAAGGCAGACATTAGATGTCACATTGTGGAATTACCTGATGTAACCAACAATATTGTAAAAGAACAAACTCATGAGGTTAAAATTGATTTGCATTCAAATGATTTAAG
>VTPC01089009.1:0-20476 GCA_011009095.1 Ignelater luminosus
TTTGGTGAGTAACTGTCAACAGATGAACAACGAAATTCAGTAGCTTTTATTCCCGAGTGCTGCCATCGTCACGTTGAGGTCGGAAACTGTTCAGACCACCCTCGTAAATAAATATGTAAAGCACTACACAGAAAAAACTCATAAAATGCACAGCAAATCACTTGCTGAACTAAATAGCACAGAATAGCAAGCTAAATAGCTTGCATTTGTGTTTGTTTTCTGATACCGCTACTCTTAGGGGGTGACAACGTTGCCATCGCCCCCGAATAAAATTAATAAAGTTAAGGAGCATTGTGTCAAGTTATATACTACTTATTTATATGTGCAATGACAAAAATTCTATTTTACGTTTACTAAAAACCTTTTCGTGTTTTTTTTTTGTTATTTAAATTTTACTGAGTGTGGATTATTTCCGCTTTAACTTAATCATTTCTACCATTCCTCTGCGTTTACCCGACTTAGTCGAGTTTTATCTTCAGTTAACATTTCTAGATATTTATTTAGCAATACACCGATCGTCCAGTAAAGTAATCCTTGAAATTTATCAGTATTTATTATAATTTCCTGGATTTCAAATTTGCAAACTTTATATTTAAAAGACCCCGAACTATAAAATAAAATGAACATTAGAGTTTTAATATTTCTAAAAAATATTTCAAGGAATATACTTGCTATGTTCTTGGTACTGAAGGCTGTGTTGATAAACTAAATTATTATAGCGTTTAGATTTGGAAAGATAATCGAGATTTTTTTCTTAAAATTTTTATTGTCAGTATTCTTTGCTGAATAATTTACAGTTTTACTTTCTATTCTTATAAACTAATTATACTTATGTACTAAGCACAGTGGTCGATCTTAGTTTTTAAAATGGTAATCACATTAGCGTATTTCACTGCTCTTGGTTTAACACTATACTCTGCTTTTGATAACTTACACTTTCATTCATTCACACGATTAGTTCGTAGGGTCTGGTCCTTTGCAAACGACGCCGTTGGTCACTGGTGTTGTCAAGAAGTTGAAGGGCCTTGATGTTGGGGTGGTTGTGAAGTCTGTCCTCGCGTCTGGTTGCAAATTTCTTAATTTCTTCTTTGACTGTTGGTATCATGAAGTAACAATGTAGATGATCCTTGCGAAAGTACCAAGGTGCGTCAACAATGGCTCGTAACGCCTAGATACTTTTTATATGACTTTTACTTGCACAACCCCATAACTGAATTCCGTAGGATTAGATAGGCTTGAGTATTTATTTTACCCAATTCGCCAGTATATTTTCTTAAGCGTGAGGTCTAGTTCAATACATTTTTTCTTTTAAAGCTCCTTCCATGTTAGTTAGACGTCTAAGCTCATACCTAGGTACTCAGCAGTTTTTCCATTTGGAATAATTGCTTTTTTGATTTACGCAGTTTGTTGTAGCTAAAGTCGACATGTACTAATTTCCTCTCGTTAATTTTAGTTCTCCACTTTTTTGTCCAACTGCTTCACTTTTCTGTAGCTTGGTGTAATTTTGTTATCGCATCTTCATTAGTCTTTGCGACAGCTGGAAGTGCCGTTTCGTTCACGAAAGTGGCTGTTATCACCTAATCCGCTTTTTGTGTGTCACTGACATACAACAAGTATAAAAGTGGCTTAAGGACACTGTTATGAGGCACTCCAACACTCGTATCCCAAACACTCGTCTAGAAATGTAGGATTCCAATATTTCACAGATTTGTCTTGGTAACAGTTTTTTGATTTTACAGACTAGCCTTTTGTGCTTTGTCAGAAGCCTCGGCAATTTCAAGCAATACTGGTGAGCATGTCATTTTTTGCTTGACAGGCTTTTTCAGTGACAGTTGTTATACGATGCACTTGATCAATAGTTGCATGGCTATCCCTAAACCCAAATTGGGTATGTAGTATCAGGTATTTTTTTATGATTACTGGTTTAAGCCCTCTTAGGAGTAGTTTTTTAAATAGCTTGGATATTATAGAGAGCAAAGATACTGATTGATAAGACTTAATTTTATTAGGTGGCTTGCTTGGCTTTGGTATCGTGATCACCTCAGAAATCTTTCATGCATCTTGTACATAATCTAAGGCAAAATACTGAGTTTCTTGGAAAACCTGGTATTTGTTTGTTATTTATGTTACTTTTTGTTTCACTGGCTACTTCTTTAGGATTTATTAGTTTTATTTCAGTCTGTTCGTCTATGTAGTCTAATGCTTCAACTGCGTTTTGACCTTCGTTTGGTTCAAATGGTTTTTTAAGTGTACTGCAAAAATGTGTGCTTTTTCTTGATCGTCACGTGTCCAACCTCCTTATTGGTGGGCAGTGAGTAGATGATCTTTTAAGCCTTTTTATTATTCTCCATAGCAAGTAGCTTGTTTCACTATCTACTATTAGTCCTTCTAGAAATTTATTAATTGAGTCATTTTTTATTTTTATTATTTTTTACTTTGTTCTTTGAGTTAGGTTGTTTAATCTGTTTTTATTTCCTGGTGTTCTTGCTTGTTGCCATTTTGTTTTTAGTTTTCGCTTGTCTGCTACCATTTTTTTCTTTATTTCTTTGGGATAATTAATTCGAATTATTCTTCTCTTAGTCGTCAGAGTGTTTTTCCAAGCGTTTCTATTACAATTATTGTTGAAATATTTTAAAAATGTAACTAACACGAAGATTGTTCGTCTTGCTGTATCTTTCTTTGGTGTTAATTAATTAGAAGACGAATGATACTACTACATTAGTATCTAGCAACAATTTAATTGGCCTGGGATCTAAAAACTATATTTTTTGGTATATTCCAATCAGATGACATATTGCTGGTAATTATATTTAAAAAACAGCACAAAACATTTAAACTCGAATTACTGAGTATCAAATTGTAGGGGGCCTTTAATTAGTGGAGTTTGTGAATGCTACTTATATTTGTAAGTTGTCAATGCAGCAATCATACGCTTCAGAAAAACAACATTTAGATAATATTTATGTAATAATGGTGATGAAAGATTTAATTAAATGAAATAATCTCAAATAAACAGTCTGTAATAGTGTAATAACAATATTGTAGCAAATAAACAAAATATTTAATTTGAAAGCTTCTTTGAAGGATACTCGTTTCATCTGTAAGTAACTTAGGTTATTATTCTAAATATGTAGCTATGTTTAAATTTTATAAAGTAATACACAATATGTCAACTACAAAAAAACTATCAAACCTGGGATTTACATTATAAATTTTTCTAACGAAATCTTAATGTGACGTTTATTTACTTAGCAATTATTCTTTTTAATAATAAATCAAGATGAACTTTTCAAGAATATGACCTTTGATAAAACAGTTACATCATTGATTTCAACAGTTCTAAAACTTGCTACACATTGGATATCAATATAAAAGCAAAATACAATTTTAAACAACAAGGAATAATAAACAGTAAGAGCATTTAGCAAAAGAACTGGCTATCGCTACGTATCGCAAAAATAAGGAAATTTAAACCAAATTATTTTGATACCCACGAGAGAAATAGTTAAACGCAAGCACCTTATTAGATTTAATCTTGGTTTCTGATGATTAGTCGGTTATTAAAAAAGGAATCATATCCGCACAACGTTTTTCCAATTACAATCTTGTTTAGATAGACTGAATTCAGTGAAACATTCAGAAACAAAACTTTCCAGTTTAGCTTATCGACGAAGCTAGTAATTATTTAATAAAAGATTTTAAGCAATGGTGGCCAAAATTTTACAAAAGGAATTGCATTTCGATCGCCACAAACAACAGAAGCGTTTCAGGAGATAGAAAACAATCTTTTTTGATATCTAACTTCAACTACTTTTTTCAACAAAAGGACAAAAAACGATGTGTCATAGCCCTAGAGTTCACCTGTGGATTGTCAGAATAGGAATTTAGATTTTCAACGACCAATAGGGTAAAAGATTTTCCTAAAGATCCTGCTTACCCTGAAGTGAAGATTTTCACAAAGGCAAAGAAACTAGAACATATTCAAAAGTTTAGTAAATACCTTGAAGATGTGAAAGTTATTGTTGCAAAAGAATTTTATGAAGACGTTTTTCAGTAGTGGTGATGTTACAGATGACTAAATTGATGTGCCGTAATAACATAATAATTAGACTTAATTTTTATATTATTCTTTGACGAATAAAACTTGTTTTGTGGAGAAACAACACTTGTTCATACCTTTTTTTCTTAATGTATCTGAACATTCTGAAGGTTAATTGAAAACCAAATCTATGGAAACAGTGTGCAATATCATCAGCAATCACATCATGCATTTAGAAAAGCATTTACAATTGAAGAAGTCCTTGTGATATAAAGGGTTTTCCAATAAGAGGTGTTATTTTGAATAGACCGCTATTTCGGTAGATGTCACTTTTGAAGCTATCATTTTTTGACATTTGACAAGTAGAAACTACGCCATTAATAAATATGGAACGATACACGCTTCAACAACGCATTGAAATTATTAAAATTTACTATAAAAATGGTGAAAATTTGGCAGAGACGGTTCGTAGAACTCTAACATTTTTGGGTCGCCGTGAAGCACCTTGTCTGACCGCAATACAGAAATTGGTGAAAAAATTCGAGCACTTGGGACAAGTTAGTGATGTGAAGAATAAAACCTGTGCACGTCGCTCAAGAACGGCCGAGAATATTGCTGTTGTAGCCGAAAGTGTTAAAGAAAACCCAGGTTTGTCCATTCCTCGTCGTTCTTTGGAATTAGCCATTCCACAAACGTCATTACACCGTATTTTGCATAAAGATTTGGGTCTTAAGGCTTATAAAGTCCAGTTAACACAAGAACTCAAGCCGGCCGATCATCAACAACGTCGTGTCTTTGCTGATTGGGTCGTTGAAATGCATGAAAATGATCCAGAATTCCATCGAAAAATCATCTTGAGTGATGAGGCCCATTTCCACCTCGGTGGCTTCGTCAACAAGCAAAATTGTCGGATCTGGGGCTCAGAAAATCCAAGAGTTATTGTTGAAAAGTCTCTCTATCCTCAACGTGTGACTGTTTGGTGCGGTTTATGGTCCGGCGGCGGAGTCATTGGACCTTACTTTTTCGAAAATGAGGCTGGAGCAACAGTTACGGTGACTGGATTGCGCTATCGAGAGATGATTAACGATTTTTTATGGCCGGAATTGGATGGTATTGATCTGGACAACGTTTACTTTCAACAAGACGGCGCTACGTGCCACACAAGCAACGAAACCATCGATCTTTTACGGAAAAAGTTTCCGGACCGTGTTATCTCTCGAAGAGGTGATCACAATTGGCCACCGAGATCTTGTGATTTAACACCTTGCGACTTCTTTCTTTGGGGCCACGTGAAAGAGAAGGTCTACGCCAACAGCCCAGCGTCGATTCAAGACCTCAAAGATGGAATTCGTGAGGCTATCGAGGACATAGGGCAGCCACTTTTCGATTTGGTTATGGAAAATTTCATGAAAAGGATATTGTCCTGTAAGCGTGGTCGTGGTGGTCATTTGCCTGATGTTATTTTCCACTATTAACGGCATACCTTCCTCTTTATAATGAAATAAACATCCGATCATTTATATTAAAAAATGGCACTTTTCTTTGAATATCAAAATAACACCTCTTATTGGAAAACCCTTTATTTTGTTTTGTTTTTCTCAGATCTAATATTTCTGGACATACGTCATTTCTTTAATGACCGATTCAGTCATTGTCACTTGCCAAATTGAAACTCTATGGCCTAAATAAAGAATCACTTACGTGGTTCACCAGCTATTTAACTGGTAGATTACAATTTGTTAAAACAGAGTCAAATTTATTGCATTCAGTCTTACAACCCCTCTAAATCAATAAAGGGGTGCCACAAGGCTATATACTATTTTTAATTTGTATATTGCAGCTTTATTTAATTCCATTAAAACTTGTTTACTGCACTACTATGTAAGCTATACTTACATTTATCATTCATATCATGTTAATGAGGATATACTGAGTCAAACGCGGTAGACAGCTGAGAACTCACTAAAAATGAATCCTGCCAAGTCATCTCTTCTTATATTAAGGACACCTAGACAAACTTTAAAACTGATTGACACTCTAAACAATACAATTTATCTAGCAGATACTGCATTGAAATTAGAACAATCAGGTAATCTCGGCCTTATAGTGGACTCACTTTTAACATTTACTCCATATATATTTAATAGAGTGCGGATTTCTAAGCATAAAAAACAATAAAAAAGTTCTTAAAAAAGCGTAAAAATTCAAGAAAAAAAGCTTAAAAAATAGCACAAAAATTAAAAATAAGTTTAAAATATGCAGGAAAAAAAATTAAGCTTCCAGGTTTTAGGTCTTATTATACAAAGTATTTATTATAAAAAAACAAAAAATGAATTGTTATTAGAAACTTTGAACTCTAAAATGCTTAATTATTATGTACTTTTCTAAATTCTCCATAAGGAAATTTCTTCTTTTATCAGTTAGAGTGTCTTTGTAAAGAAAAAATAGTCGTTCAATGTCAACACTAGTATTCGGTGCATATTTAAATTTTGCAAGTAACGATGGTTCCAAGTCAAAGTTATTGACTATTTCGCCTGATGAAATACTTGCAATGGTCTTTAATCTTGCTAAACCTTCGGTTTTAGCCAGCACTTTCTCAAATTTGGCAAATATTGTTTTTCCTACATCAAGACGCACTTTTCCCAATTATCTTTTAAACTCTTGTACAATCTGAATTGCTTCTGTTAGCTCACTTCCTTGTGTTTCAAGTTTGATAGTAGTTTCACTGATGAACTCGTAATTTGCTTTGATGAATGCAAGCTTTTGTTGTAGTTTCGGATTTTTTAAAATATTTTGGCAGTCTTTAACTAATTGGGATGCATCTTCCGAAAATTCTAACAAAATTTCTTTGACGGTGGTGAAGTTAACTGCGTAATACACAGCCGCATCTAACCATGTTCCCCATCTAGTAATGACTGGTTGTGGTGGAAGCGGAATATTAGGCAGTTTTTCTTTAAATCGTTGTACCCTCAATGGCACTTCTAAAAAACACTTTTTGCCATTTTTAATTAACTCGTTAACTAGAGGAAATTCAGACCTCACAGTTTCTGCTACTCGGTTTAATCCGTGAGCTACGCAAGTAGACTGTGTGAGATTACTATACAAAACTTTTAAATTAATACCTGCTTTTAGCATATATGCAGCCGCATCCGTCACCATTAACAGAATTTTTTCAGATGGGACTGCATTAGGAAGAAAAAGTTTGCTAGTCCCTCGTTAATAAATCTTGTTATGGTGCTGCTGTTGGTTTTATCTAGTTATTTCAAATATATTAAAAATAGCCTGGTTAGAGTAGCTTCATGTAATATATCGATAATGAGACCAGCCACATACCTACCGCACTCATCGGTGGTTTCATCGACAGAAAACCAGATATAATGGTTTGCAATTATATTTTTAATTTAATAAAGAACTGTTTTATAAACTGTATCTAAATAGTTTTTTCGTAGACTGCTTTCGGACGGTATCGATCTCTCACAATATGTTTCTAAGAATTTTCGAAGTGCAGAATTGTCTAATTTTCCGAAAGGAATATTTGCCGATATCAGAGTATTGCATACATCAAAATAAAAAGTTCTTTCTTCAGATCGAGTAAAAGATCCAGAGTAAACTACTTCTGAAATAGTTTGTTGTTCCAGCTTATTTTCATTTTCCGCTCTTCGTGCATTTTTCTTGTGAATAGCGGTCTTCGTATGTTGTATTACATTATACTTTTTGTCGCACTGGATCTATTAAAACGAGCATTAAAGAATATTATATTTAAAATCTAATCTACTCCTTACCGTTTTAACAAATACTCTGCAAAATAGTCTACTACCGTCCAGCCTTATTTCTGGTATATTCTTAATCCACTCGTCTACACCCGTTTTAACTTTTGGCATTGTAACACAGTCTTATTTTATTAAAAACAGAAGACAACACAGAAGATTAAGTTATAATAAAATGAAACGAAACTTTTTCAATCTACCAACAACATTACATACACGCACGATACCAACACTTTAAGTAACCCAGTAAAATTGAAGAATTTGTCTAATAAATCTTAAAACCTATAAGAACTAACTATTTTCACAGCTTATCCTATGAAGAAAGAACTGCTGGGACAATGTGTAACGGCCCCGACATTAAGAAATCCTTGAAAATATTGTCAGGAAATTTCCCGTAAAAGCAAAATGTTTAAAAAAATAATGTAGACAGTTGCT
Source organism: Ignelater luminosus (assembly GCA_011009095.1). NCBI lineage: Eukaryota > Metazoa > Arthropoda > Insecta > Coleoptera > Elateridae > Ignelater > Ignelater luminosus. Next base: position 8,242 of record VTPC01089009.1, read on the forward strand.
GCTAGAGAAAGAATTTATAGTAAGTAGTTTGAAGAAACAGAAAATAAATATAGTGTAGACAAGAAAAGTATAAGGATATTATGATTTTTTTCTTGAGACTGACAAAAAATGCACAAAATAAGCATTATTCTAAAAAATAGCAAAAAGTTCCAAAAAAAGCAAAAAAAGCATCATAAAAATTAGATAAATTGTTTCTTTAATTGCGATTCGCACTTATTTCAATGTCTTTTTGTACTGCTATTAATATCTAAAAAAAGCATTATTCCTATGAATCCGCATTCTAATAATTAATTTAATATCATCGGCATATGCAAAACTATGTTGTTTTATATATGTTTTGCCGAGATCCTTGTTTGATTATCTGTTCAAAATTGTTATATAATACGGAAAACCCAGAATTCTTGTAAAAGATTTACCTTTAACATCAAGAGACATGAATATCAATCTTACACATATAGTGACAACAAGATATTAAAAAAAGTTAAAGGACAGGGACATCCGCTTTTCTGCCGAATGCGCCCATTGTTTATCATTTCTTATTGTTTAAAAATTAAATTTTGTTTTTATATAGATAACCTATAGGCAGCAAGCTTCAATGATATAATTGTATTATCAAAGGTCATACTTCTATTTTACAAAAAGAGATTATTTTGTTTTGTTACTGAAAAGAATGTTTTGATAAATAAGCAATTGCCACATCAAAATTTCAATAGAAATGTAATCTAAATCTCAGTTCTAATAGCTTCTTTGTAACGTAATTAGCGTATTAGTTTATGGAAGATAAAATATAGCTACGTAGAATATCAACTTATTAGTTGCAGATTAATCGCGTATCCTTCAAAAAGTTTTCAGATTAAATATTTTATTTACTTGTTTCAACTGATACAAAATGTTTATATTAGATTTTTTTAATTAATTAAGTCTTTCAACGCCATTAATCTTTATTACATATTTATCTAAAAGTTGTTTTCCTGGCGGGTACAATTGCTGCATTAACAATTTACAAATACTAGCAACATTCAAAATCTTCATTAGAGATCTCGTTGGAAGGTTATAAATCTCTTTAAATTTTCAAATAGCAATTACAGTGCAGTTTGGAAAACATTTGCGTAAGAATTTCAATAACAAGGATTTGTTAAATTCAAATTTAGATGCAATTACTGATTTGGCATATCTTAGAAAATTAGTCAGTTAGAAGACAGCGTGTTGAAAAGCATTGGTGTACTTTAGACATGTTACAAGTCAAGCAATGGAGTTTTATTATCACGATTATAGTTTTTAAAAGCATTGCAAAAGGTTTCGAATTTAAATCGAAGGAAAACTTGCTCGGTATCATTGAAACTTATGCACAACTTTCTTCGATATCAAAAAAATTTGTGCTAAAAGAACCTAGACAAGACTCTTATAACAAGACAAAAAAAATGTGATGAATTACAGAATTGGCATTTCAAAATGTCATACAAAAAACAATTGGCCCTGTTTATGTTGCCCTAGATCAGGACACGGTGAAAGGATTTGTCATCTTTATTGCTTGGTTTGAGCTTTGTTGATTTCTGGTTTACAGTTGTCATTTGTACTTTACTTACTTACTTAATCCTAAAGCCTTTTTACCCTTGCAAGTGCCAGGCTGTGTGGCGTTGAGCTACGATTTCGGGTTTCTCTTTATTGCTACCCTCCAACCTTTTCTGTCCAGTAATCGTCAGCAATCCTTGTTCCAGTTGATATCTCTCTTTTCTGTCTTTTGTCTTTCTTCCTGGCTGTCCTGGCGTCATAGACTCTTGTTACTGACCTATTTTCCTCCACTCTGATAACATGTCCTAGCCGTCTTAATTGTCCTTTCTCTATTTTGTTTGGGGCTGGTTCCGTCTGTAGTTTGTCTCTGAACGCAGTCTTTTTTATTCTATATAATCTCGTTTTTTTTCTCTATTTTGCATCTCTGCGCTTTGAATTTTTCTTTTTTGGTTTCTTGTCATTGTACATGCTTCAGATCCGTAGGTAAGATGCTGTCGTTTATTTATGTACCTCCTTCTTGTTTAGAAATATGCTCTTTATGCTATTAAAGAGTTTGCCTGTTTTTTCGGTTCTTGTCTTGATTTTTTTGTCCAGTTTTCCGTTTTCTTTTGATATGGTGCCCAGGTATTTAAAACTATGCACTTGTTCTAATCTTGTACCCTTCAGTATATCGGTATATTCTTTTTTAAGCTACTTATTATTATTGTCTTCGTTTTCTTCAGGCTTTTCTTCATGTGTATCACTTTCGTGTAATATTTTCAGGTTTTTGTTCATCTCCATTTCGTTCCTTGCGACGAGTACTATATTGTCGAGATCATTACCTCGTTCATGGCCCAGTATCCAACTTTATACTATTGTGCTATTTGTATCCTTGCCTCCTTTATACCTTCATCTTAGACTATTGCGAATAGAAGTAGGCTTAGGATGCACCCCTGTCTTACTCTCTTTGGGTTTCCAAACATTCTGATTTCTTATATAGACAGTGTATTCCTCTTATTGTTTTTGCGTCTCTTCCCCTTTTCCTCAGCGTTCTCTATATCAGTTTGCTATCCACCGCGTCCATGGCTCTTTCTAAGTCTATAAAACATATATGAACCTCTCTATCTTCTTTCAATGCCTTTCACTAATCTGCCGTATTGTGCAACTAGCATTCTCTACTCTTCTATTTGGTCTGAAGCCGTACTGCAAGTCTTCTAGGGTTTGCTCTATGATTCTTCTTATTTTTTTTCCAATATTCTGGCATATAGTTTTGCTGTTCTGCTGAGCAGGGTGATTCCTCTATAGTCTTTGCACTCTCTTAGATCGCCTTTCTTGTATATTGGTACTATAATTCCTGTTTGCCAATTTATTTGGGCTATCCCTTTATTTAGGACACTATTCATCAGTGTCGCTAACGTCTTCATTACTTTGTTTTTTCCTGCCTTTATCATTTCTATAGTGATATTGTCTGTTCCCATTGCCTTGCCCCCTTTCGTCTTGTTAATCGCACCTATCACTTCCCTCTCTGTTATTGCGTCTGTTGTTCATATTCTATCCCTTCCTGACTATACTCTACCTAGGGACTGCTTTGTTTTTTCTTCCTTTTCTTCCAGTAAGTTTATGAAATATTGCCTCCACCTCTCCATCATCTTCTCTTTCTCTATTATGATTTCACCTTTATCGTCTTTTCTGTTTTTTAGTGTGGTAGTTATATCTTTTCTTGCGTTTCTTAGAGTTGCGAAAAAGAATTTTTGGTTCTCATTATAGGCTGTTTTCATTTTGTCTTCGAATTCTATCGAGATTTTCTTCCTACCTCTCTTACCTGTTTTTTAAAGTTTTCTTTCCGTATGGTATGCTTCATAGTCTTGTGGCCTTTTTGTCTTCAAATATTTTTTTCACTTTTGTTTCTTCTTTTTCTTAATTGCGTTTTTAATTTCTTCATTCCACCAGTGTGTTCTATTTTGCTTCCTATGTGAGACTTTAGACATACCACATTCTTTCTTGGCTGCAGACAGGATTACTTTTTTAAGGTCGCCCTATAGCCCTTCTACTGAAATGGTTTGTTCAATATCTTCTAATTCCTGTTCTAAAATCTCCTGATATTTCTCCTTAATCTGCGGTTGCTTCAGCTTAAAACATCTTATCTTTTCTTGAGTTACTTTTGTTTTGGTGATTTTGGTTATTGTCTTTGTTCCATAATCTCCTTTCATGGTTGCTTCCGATCTCCTGTCCTCGTTTTACTTCAACATCTTTGATATTGAATCTTAGTTCTCGGCTTACTAAGAGATAGTCTATTATTGACTTCTCTTTTCTGCTTGTGACCTCCCTCGTGGTCTTATGTACTTCTTTATGCTTGAAGTGAGTGTTCATTACGATTATTTCATTCTCTCTGTCATTTATAACGGAAAGGTATTTTGATTAGAAATTAAAACTTTAATAACTTTTATTTTGAAGTAAAAAATATAAGCAATGCCCTTAGCTATTTTAGTAAATTTCAGTTTTCATAATCCAGGGGTCAACTGATTCATTTCTGTTTGTAGGGAACTTTAAGTAATGATCAATAATACGCGTATATTTCAAAATAACAAACTGAGTTGGATGGTAGATGGAAAAATTACATCAAAATGTAATTTTGCAACAATAGTTCAGCGACAAAGCTTGAAGTAGTTTTAAATCCTTTAGTGCCTTCTACTTCCAACATTACAAGAAGATTTCTACGTCGACGATCTGTTGAGTGATTGTAACGATCTAGCTAAGGCTAGTAAGTTTCTTCAATTTGATTGTTTTGCACTACGCAAACAGCGTTTTTCCCGTCTTGTAGAGGGAAACCACTGCATTTAAATTTACATTATAGAAAGAGTTTTGCACAAGTCAATAAAAAAATAAAAGATTTAGGTCGATTTTCTAAATCTTTTTGAAATTATTTTCAGCATCTTTTCTCAATTTAACTAATTCTGCATCTCTTATAATTTCCAAAATTCCAATGGTGAACAGCCCTGTATATATCAACCGATTAACATATACTCTATTTAATAAGTTTATGCATGATTATTCGCAAACTTTTATTGGGTCTTATGCACCCCTTATTTACTGCCAAAGCCGTCCGACTGATTAAAGCTGGCTGCGGCTGCCTTCAAGACTTAATACCTTAATGGTTTACAATTAAAAATAGATAGCTTGGAATAATATTAACATAACTGTTAATCTCAAAAGAATAAATTATAGTCGTAATTTCTAATAAAACGAAAATTTATCTTAAAGAGTGAATAACAGTTTTAATCATTGCAACTGATACAGTAACATAAATATTATAGTTACGTAATGAAATACAGTTAAAAACAAAATTTTTTAGTTGAAATTTTATTAGAACAGATAACCTAACTTTTGTTAAACGTTTTTAAAATGTTTAAAGTTTTGGGCAAAAATATTACATTTCATGTACTATAAGTAAAATTAATTAGTTTTTTTTTATAATACAAAAGAAAAGTATTACCATGTCAGCTTTTTACGTTTTAAGTTCTGTAATAAAATAGAGAAATCTAAGAATTCTACCAACTTTTTAGTGCTAATTAAACAGAACTGTTTTTTTCCTTGGATGACCTTTCACATTAAATCTTTATCGTCTAACTTATTTTTACAAATAGAATTTTTGTCGATAAAGTTAAGTATAAATAGAAAAACCTCCTAGGTTACGCCATAATAGTTTTTGGGTGCCAAGATAAAAAGTTAAATCATGAAGGCTGTATTTGTCCTTTCACTTTTCCTATTTGTTGCTGCTTTAGCCGCTGATACATCTGATCAAGAAGACGATTTCAGTACGCTTTTATTTCATTCACAACTATTTATTTAACATTTTCTTATATAATATATTATTAATGCATTTCTCACTCTTTTATAGAATGTAAAGTTGGCGTTTATTATCAAGAAAATAAGTGCAATACTTGCTGGTGTGAAACTTATGGATTAGCGTGTCATATGATGGCTTGGTTAGTATTTCATTTCTTTCCCTCTTAATTATTCTATCTAAGCTATTGTATAAATTCACAGCAAATCTCACGAGGACCCTAAACTAGTAAACTGCGAAAAGGGCACTACTTGGAAAGAAGACTGCGAACAATGTTGGTGTACCGTAGGAGGAACGATTTGTACTACAAACTGTGGAAAAGTACGTGAAATGCATCGAAATTGACATTAAAACCTAAATTACCATTTGTATTAAATTCTTTTCTACAATGTAAAATAAAAACTTTTGGAATGTGTGCCGTTAGTATATTTCTTCTTATATTCTATTCGGCTCATTCATTAATAGTTATTCTATGGTTTCATACTTACATAAACAAGCCAGCTGTATTATGCATTATTATTCGAAAAGTTTCTTTCAACTAAAACACATATCACATATTAGCATAACACGGTTTATACATAGAGCTCTAACTTTGCTATTAAATAAACTTCAACGGAGAAATTTCAATCGTAATCCAATTAGCGCAAACTACCCATTACAATGCAAACATCACAAGTACTATAATACAATAGAAACATGGAAGTTGAATTTTTAAAACTTTGTATAAATGATTGATAAATTAATAAAATAATACAAAGCAGCAAGCAAAAGTATTAAGTTAATGTCAAGGATAAAAACAAGTAATAACATGCGGCAGTTCACACACAACTATGAGTTTTCAAAACGACCAGAAGCCGAAAAACCATTAGCTTTTTGTTATTCTGAAACAGTTAAAATTAGAACCGAATAAAGAAAAAGAAACAGAAGATAAACAGCAGGCAAACCAGAATATTTCTATTTGAAACTCATAACTTCCCTTTACAACAAAATGCCGCAGGCATTGAGAGATACTAAGAACTAAAACGATGCTGGTAGCTGCTTGAAATAGAGGACGACTGAGTTTATTCTAACTCTGTATACAGTTAGATTCATATTTTGTCAAGCATTAAAACTGGTAAAATCTAGACCAACTAAAAAATCTCCCAATAGATTCGAATGCAAAAACCAGAGTGAACATCAAAGTTGTGGCAACACTCGCTCTCAATTTGTCAAAAAAAAGGAAGATGAGTTTCGTGAGCGTCAAGAGATAGTTTTTAGCACAAAGTTTCTTGCCCAAGAAGAGTACAGGGATTCATATAGAACTGCAAAAATCAAAGTTAAAAACTATTTTGAGAAAGAAAGTAGTGTCATTGAATATTCTAATGCCGTTTCTAGTGTTCCAGTTAGTGACTCAAACTCAGTTACAAAACACTTACGTGCGTCAAACAACATAAAGTACCCTAAAATTACTATTAAAAAGTTTGATAAAGATTTAAAAAAATGGTTAGGGTTCTAGACTCAAATCAAGAATATACACGAAGACCAGCAGTTGCCTGTTTCAGAAAAGTATCAGTATCTGGTGCAGTTCATTGCAAAAGGGTCTAAATCATATGGTGTGGTGTCCAGTTACCCGCAAGTTCATGACAAATTATTGAAGCTTTGATGAAGAGGTTTGGAAAAGAACAAATCTTGATTGGAGTTGGTCACTAATAACAATCAAAATCCAAAAACTAAAGAGTTAATTATCATGTTCCACATTTTAGAACCACATTTAAGGTCTCTAGAGCCCTTAGGTGTTACTAGAGAAAAATATGCGTCTATGCTGTTAAGTCCCGTTTACCTGATGAAACTTTACAACCGTGGCAAAGAAGTTATCTTATTTAAGACACAAAATCAAATAAACTGATCAATCTGATGAGCTTTCTGAAAGGCGACGTTGAAAAAGAAAAAAAGTTGGCCCGAGACAGTTTTATCTCGGGATCTATGCACCAAGGCCAACGAAAGCACCGCAATGAAAGAAATAAAAAGCCGTTTCATACAAGTACGGTTAGTAGAGGACGTCCTTGTTTATTTCGTGATGGTATTCGTGACAGTGATAGGTGCATTAAAGCGCAGAATTTAACTTTAGAAGAAAGAAGAACAAAGGTTCATGAAAAGAAACGTTGTTTTTGCTGCTTGGAAGGGGGGTCATGGATCAAAATTTTGTAGGTAACAAATAAGATGTCCGGTTTGCTCAAAAAGGCATTTTGCTACCTTATGTCCTACGATTGCGCCTCGTCTAAACCAGAAGAGAAGACTGCACCAACCACGACTATAGCGACTCAAAATAGAAGCCATGTCTTACTACAAACTATTACGGTCAATATCATTGGGTCAAATGAGAGTTATAAATCAAGAATCTTGCTTGATAGTGGCGCTCAGAAGAGTTACGTAAAAGAAGATGTTGCTTTCAGTGCAGGGGCAATGTTTGTGAAAGCGGAGTGTTTGGCACAAGCAGGTTTTGGAAGATCAGTTACTCCTCTTAGACCAATCAACGTATACAAATTTACTCTACAATATTTGAATGGTGCCATAAACCAAGAAATTAAATCTATGGGCCAGAAAAAAATTTGTGAATATGTTCCTAAGCTGCATAGTGGTCCGTGGTTACGTGAGTTATCTGACAGGAAAATTTGAATTAATGACATGGCGAGTGAGAGTTTTGATGTGGACATAATTATTGGTTGTGACCACTATGGTAATTTTTTGACTGGAAATACAGTGAAGCTTAAGTGTAGACTTATAGCTATGGAGACAATTTTTGGGTAGATAGTTTTTCGTGAAACCGAAAATGAATGTGTTTTTAAAAGGGTGGCAATGGAGGTTGTAGGTATTACTGACCCGATTGAGGTACAATCAAGAGAAGATAGAGAAAGTATATATTACGAGCAGTTTTTAAAAACTGTTAAATGAGATTCTAAAAGGCGATATGAGGTGAGCTTACCTTGGATTCATGATAGGGATTCTCTTGCGGATAATTTTAAAATTGCTAAAAAACGTTTATCAAAGTTAACACAGCGTTTGAAACTGTCTGATCAGTTTAAAGTCTACCACAACATGTTGTGGAATGGAGGCGTAAGAATTTGATTGAAACGGTGCGTAATGGGGACAATGGGAGACATTATTTGCCTCATTGACCCGTATTTAAGATAGAAAGCGAAACTACACCGGTCAGACCCGTGTTTGACGCCTCATCAGGGCGCCCCTCGTCGAATGATCATTTAAACAAGGGTCCTATTTGTTTGCAATTTATTCCTTCTCTGATATTAAGGTTTCGGGGAAAGCGGTTTGGCCTTGTCGCTGATATAAACAGGGCGTTTATGATGATTAAAGTTAATTTAGAGGATCGCGATTTTTTTACGGTTTTTATGGTGGAAGTCAGAAGTCGCCAAAGAAATGCAAGTGTACCGTCATAAAGGAGTTGTGTTTGGAGTAAACTGTAGTTCATTTCTATTAAATGCAGTAATTGCCTACCATTTAGACACTGCTACACCATCAAGTTCTAAAAAATAGTTTTTATGTAGACAATGGCATTCGCTCTGTCGATTCGGTCGATGAAATGGAGAGGCTTAAAATAGTTGCTACGGAACTTTTGGTTAATGCCAAAATAGAACTCCGTATGTGGAAGAATACAGTGGTCAGTCATAACGAAAATTTTCCTATTGGTTCAAGTAAAGAGGGGAGTTGGCCACTTGCATGAATAATTGAAATGTACCTCGGGTCCGATGGGGTGGTTAGGATGGTTTGTTTACGCATGACATCTGGGGAGTTAGTCAGGCCAGTTCAGAGTTGCTATCTTCTAGAAGTTACAGAACATCTACCTCCAACAGCTTGTAAGTTTAGTGACAAAACAACACCAGTCGGGAAACAGCCTGTCGTTACAGAATGCCCCGACGAGGAAGAGATACAAGAGTCAGTTCCTGTTTCCATTAAACAGACCCCGCCCACGCGTCTAGATCTGTAAGTTTTCTTTGTTTTATTTAGTTTTAAGCTTAAGTAGTTCAATTTTATAAAATTAAATAGTGAAAGGATGTAGCAACACTAAATCTCAACCTGTCAAAGAAAAGAAAGGTTTTTTACGATGAGTTTTGTGAGCGTCAAGAGATAGGTTTTAAAGGTTTTTTGTTAAAGGAAAAGTTGGTATTTATTAAAAATTATAAAAGTATTCTTATTCTAAAAGGCTTGGATGGAAGTTAGGGTTAGTAATTTTTAGCCGCAACAAAAGTGCTCAAGCACTCAAAATATTAAATTAGGAAATTTGGAAAATTCATATTACAGAGAACCTCAATCTTGCATATTCCAAAAATAGACGGGGATTTGAACAAAATACAAAATGTCTTTACAAATCTCAGCTCAGATTTCATCCCACGACGATCACAAAAATAAAGAGCGATTTAGTACCTACCTGTATCACTCAGATAATATACTATTAATTATTATCTTCCATTGTAGTTTGTTGTTGATTTGATATTATCAGTGCAGCTGTATATTAAATTTATATCAAGCGCAAACAATATCTTGACAACCTGTAGGCTTTGGAGCAAAAGAATGTAAAGGACTATAAATTAAAATAAAAATAAATTAAATTATTATAGAAACTTTTTAGTAGTGATAACATGTATTTGTACCAGAAATGTGCTACACCAAGAAATGTTATTTACTATAAATAGTTTTAGTAACTTTTCAACTTCCTTGCTGCAATACATAATTTTTCCCATCCTGAATGATTTTGGCTATTTTCTTTTTTTTTCATAAAATCTTGTATGCATTCTTTAAACACTAAAAAGCTCTCCCACTTTCCTTGTTTTTTAACACTGTCAATTTATCATCTGCATTAAGTAGAAGGGTAACAGACGTTTTCCGGAAAGAATGGCGTGTGTATTATTGTGCTGTATGTAATTGCACATTTTTTGGCATTCTGATTAAATGTCTCGATACTTTATTTTGACTAATTCTAAAAAGTGAATTTTCTTTACTTCTTTAATTACGGTAAAAGGTCTCTTTTGATTGGTCTTTGTTTAAGAAATAGTAATTATTGCAGTTTCTTTATTGTCATCCATCGACATATTATGTAATTCTATCCTTCTCAACCACTATTGATTACTTTCTTAAGAATGCTATTACCTTTGAAAAGTGGCAGATACCAAAATTTCCATTAACAAGTAAAAATGATTTTGTCATAAAATAATTTGGCTATAAATTTTCTTGGACTAAAAGCATTTTATGTTATTTATGAAAATAGTCAAGCATTCAAATTTTTAAGAAGAATGTTATCAGAATTTCTATGGTAACTGATTTCGTCACAAAATTGACTGAACTGTTTTTGATACCTTTTAAAGACCTATTCAGTATTATTTTGACATTGGCATCGTCCTAGTTTTTTAGAATTCCTTTGGTGCTTACAAATTAGCAAGATCAGCAAAAGCCATGAACAAGATCAATGATGGCCAATGATGTAAATAAATCAAACATTATTTTGTCATAACAACCGTTGTTGTTTGAAAATATACTATAGCTCTGATTTAAACAGGAGAATTTACGGTAGTTGAGGTTTTCTATACAAAACGAAGAAAAACATTGCTTTTATGTATCAGTGAATCAAGTTGTTCCAGGATATTGGGAACATTATGGATCAGCAATAGTTTTTTCTATGGAAGCAGGAAATTATGGCTTTTGAAATAGGATGTAGAGGCGCCGCCGTTTGGCAGCCCGGTTACGGTTTTTAACGTGTATCCGAAGCTCGTAAAACCGATTTTGCGTCTTGCACGGTAGGGCCGACAGAGAAAGCAACCGGTCGAACATAGCGGGCCCTTTACCTTCGGACTATTTTGTCGTGGTACTCAAAAACGATAAGAGAAGAATTTTTCTACCGAATGTTCGAAGAGACGTACCGCTTCGAGATTTACCGTCTGCTGGCGTCGTCGAAGTAATAGAAGTTTCAGGCGACAAGCACACTGCACCTGCAAAACAAAAAAAGGGGGCTTCTATTTGCAAATCGTGAAAATACTATATCGTTGTACTAATTAACAAACCACGTAACTCCAAAAAATACGTTTTTGAAATTTTCATGCCATTGCATTCGTTTATGGTTCCTGCACAACTTCACCAAACCTTCTAACTTCAAAAAATTTAAATCATCGAACAAAAGGGAAAAACAAACCACGTATATTTTTAGCGGGGAATTTCGTTATTGCAAACCAAGTAACTCCTAGCAGGGGCAGCCTGATTGTGATTTACGTGTTTTGTCAACAAAACAAAGTTTTAGGTTAGTTTGCAATTTTTGAGGAGTTACACATTTTCATTCTATCAACGTTTACTTTTAAAATAATTTAATTAAAATTGTACTTTACTAAGTTTAGTTTAAATTCAGGTAATTTATAAGTTTTATAAGGATTTACTAGCAGAAAAACATTATTCTTTGTGTACTTCTACTAAACTCAGATGGAGTTACGTTGTGTGGTAATCTGTTTTTTATGAAGTTACGAGGTTTTATTTCAATATGAAACGGTAGATACGGGGTTTATCTACAATTAAAGGTTTTGAATGAAAGACATTCCAGGAGTTAAGTGGTCTGTATTCGTTTTATTAAACCGACCACTAATTATGTTTTTGTTATTTTTCAGTTCAAAAATGTCTTAGAGAACAAAAAAATACTACAATTAGCAATAATTTCACAATCTGACAAGGGCAATGGTGGATGTTTGCTTTTGCCGCCGGTCAAGAACCAAGATTGTACTGACTGTACTAATTCACCTTCAAAGATTGACAAGGAAGATGTCATTGTTGATGATATTTCTACAGCAGACACGTTCATGATTGATGAAAATGGCATCTTAATTCAAATATTTCCTGAATCTGAAGCTCAAAATCAAACAGCTGATG
>VTPC01089010.1:0-13387 GCA_011009095.1 Ignelater luminosus
CCGGTAAAAATGATTTCTTTTTGGTCCTTTTTGTGAAGAATAAACTTCGTAGTCAACAATTTTCATTGCTAGAAAAAGCGGTTAATGTGTTCAAAGTGCATGTTTTGGAGATACCTTAATCGGAATGGGAAAAGTGCTTTAAAAATTGGTTCACAAGTATGCAAAAGTGTATCAATCATCGCCGAGAATATTTGGAAAAACAATAAAACCATTTTTAATAATAAATATTTGTTTTTATTGATTATTCCGGATACATAACTAGCAACCCTCGTATATAAACAAACCTCAGAATAGAATATACCGTTAAAGCAGCCACTGGTACAAAAAAAAAATAAAAAAAGAGAACACAAGTGTAAAGATGTGACAAAAAAGAAAATGATGAAGTTTTTGAGTTAATGTTCGTGATCAGCGACCCAAAAAAACTATCTAGAAACCATTTTCAAGCTAAAATTCCAGAATTTTTATAGAAATTAAATCAAGTTTTCCGTTTTTCCACGGCCAAGTTTACTTTTCCGGAAAACTAATGCCGGATTCGTAATCAACGACCCAGAAAACCCCCTAGAAACCATTTGTGAGCTAGAATTCACAAATAAAAAAATTTCCAGAAATGGGGTGATTGAAAGGGTTGATTTCGCGATTTGGGGCAGAAGGGGGGCGGGGGGAAAGGTCTCAGTAATCCTGGTGTCATATAGAACTCATTGCAAAAACGTTTTTTCAAATTCGAGCTGAGTGTTTTTTTTTCCTAGCTTATTGACTGGACTACAAGCCCAACGGGATCTAACGGCCCTAACGGTCAGTCCGGTCAGCTTGTCAGCCCGATACATTTCTAAAATGAGGCCCGGGACAACCGAACATGAGATTCGGAACGGGCCGTGCAAGGGTCCGACTAGGAAACCCGCCCCGTACAGGCCTCTAGCCCTTAAGTAAAATAAGACTTGTACGTAGAATAGGTATAAAATTCTCCTTTAATTAATTCATTATGTATTGATAGATCACTGAAGATGATTGATTATTAGTCGAAACCAGTTTGATATAAAAATAATATAATACACATACAGAAATACTTTAAATATACGAGGGTTGCTATTTATATTTCTGGCCTTGGCAACACTGACTGTTTCCAGGCGTCAGCTGACATTTCCGGTGTAAACTTTACATTGTTGAACATAACCTCAACCACAACATTTTGTCATTTGAGTGTGATTAGTGTTGTTTGCAGTTAATTGAAAAGTGCATTCCCTAGTAAAAAATGGAATTGACCGTGAACACTTTCGTGCAATTATTTTTCATAACTTTCGACGTGGATTATCACGACAAGAGTGCATCAATGAACTTAATACATTATATAGCGATGAAGCTCCATCCTACAGCACTGTAAAAAACTGGTATAATGAATTCAAACGTGGCCGATGTTCACTTCACGACGAAATCCGTGAAGGCCGTCCAAAATCCGTCGTTGTGCCTGAAAACATCGATGCTGTGCGTGAACTGATTAAACAAGATCGTCATGTGGCATACCGTGAGATTGAGGCATCTTTGGGCATTAGTATGACTAGCATCAACAAGATATTACATGATCATTTGGCCGTAAAAAAATTTGTTCCTGTTGGATCCCGCATAACCTGACCAATGCTCAAAAGAAGGCTCGCGTCGACTGGTGCATTCAAATGTTGAAAAAATTTGCGAAAGGTGCATCAAAGGCTGTGTATAACATCTGCACAGGTGACAAATCATGGATCTACGCATATGACCCCGAAACAAAACAGCAGTCAACTGTGTGGGTCTTTCAAGACGAGCCAAATCGAACAAAAGTTGTTCGCGGAAGAAGCACATCGAAGCAAATAGTTGCCTGTTTCTTTGGCATTACCGGTCATGTGGCAACAGTGGCGTTAGAGCAACGTAAGACGGTCAACTCTAAATGGTACACAACTATTTGTTTGCCAGAAGTCATTGGAGAAATTTGGAAAACTTAAAAGGAGAGGCGAATCATTCTTCATCATGACAATGCAAGCTCTCACACCGCTGCTCAAACAATTGAATATTTAACCAGCCAGAAGGTCGAGTTGATGGGCCATCCACCATACAGCCGTGATTTCGCACCCAATGACTTCTTTTTATTCCCGTACATCAAAAACAAACTGTGTGGTCAACGATTTTCAACACCAGAAGAAGCCGTTTTTTGTTTCAAAACGCATATTTTGGAGCTGCCTCAAACAGAGTGGAAAAAGTGCTTCGAAAATTGGTTCAAACGCATCGGAAGGTGTATCAATCTTAATGGAGAATATTTTGAAAAACAATAAAACTAGTTTCGATCATAAATACTTGTTTTTTCATTGTTAGGCCAGAAATATAAATAGCAACCCTCGTACCTATCCTAACATCTATACACCTCATACAAAAAACTTGATCTGCAACACCACTAACAATATGGTTTAGAACTTGCATTCAAGTTACAGAGCTCGACATATACACCGAGAGTATAAAGTTACGCATAAAATTTATATATTTTAAGAGCAAGTATATTAAAAAATCCTGAGACAGATCAATTTTCTGTTATAAATGTTGTAATCACCTTCCAAAATTCATTCGTTTCGTCAATTTCTTTAAATGGAAACCCTCGAATTTCATTCATAATTTTGATAGATCCTGTTATTACCAACACGATGGTATAAGAATATTTGCTCCTTACATAAAAAACTTTGCATGTGCGCCAGTTATTATCAAATGATTGATGAGAGGCAATTTGGATATTTTCTGAGCTAATATTCTAACTAAATAACGTATTTGTACCACATCTGAGTTGTTGGTATCCCTGACTAAATCAAAATAAGCAAAACAGAATAATAAACCACATTCTAAGAATTGTTTCGCATCTCATAGATTAGAAATTTCTTTAATTTTTGTTCAGAAATTTTTTCAAGTAAGGTGTAAAAAATTTTATATCATTCTTTAAACAATAGCAGGATCTTTTGAAATCGTTAAAAAATTAGGAGATTTCCATTTAAAAAAACTTGTCGATGATGTCATCACTTCGAAACAAATATAATGTCGGAGGTGATTGCAACATTAAAATTTTTAAAATAGTAAATTGATCTTTATCAGGATTTTCCAATATACTCGTCCATAGAAAAATATGAATTGTATGCGTTACTTTATACTCACGCTGTAAAATGTATTTCTCCACACATAACTTAGAGAATAAGGCATTGGAAGCAAAACATTAAAATCTGAATTTCACCTTTGGCAATCTAATTATCTGAAAATAGAAATGTTACATTCTAGAAACACAAAATATGGCCTAATAATAATAAGTCTAACACGACAGTTATGAATTTTCAATAATTTAACTTCGAATTGGCTACAGTATACAGTGAGCGGCAAAAGTACGGAATAAATTCATTAAATTCAAAATAAGCTATTTTTTGCAAAAATCCTTAAAGAGGTTGATTTTATTTTATAAAAATACATATTTTCATGTCAATATCAATTCCTGACCGTCACTCCTAAGTACCTAGTGGTCCAAAAATGGGTAAAGATACAAATGGAAGAGAATCCTCACAATGCTCCTTGAGCAGTCGCAGCAGAAAATGCAATTAGCCAATGCCAATGTTTGACGTATAATGTCATTTAAACAATTGTTCACCCTAGCCTAATTACTTAGATTTTGGTTTGCAAACGTGTACAAATGACTTAAGATTAAAGATTTTTTATTTCCGTGTCGTTATTTTTTAAGTTAAGACTATCATGTCTCAGCGCATTGCAATCAGAAGAAAATCCTCTATTTGAATCCGTGAAAATATACAGGGTGTGGCATTTAATAAAATTTATGATGAATTTATTCCGTACTTTTGCTGCTCACTGTGTATATACCCAGAGAATCGAGAATTCATGTATCTGATGTTTTAGAGAAGGTCTTTTTATTAAAGTAAAAGGTGCCCTTCGTTCAGTTGTAATAAAGCTTGGCAGATAGAACAAAATCTTTCAATGATTAATATGGGCGTATTAGCGTTTATTCCATAACCGCCGGAAATTCTTGCAGGACGTCGTTGTTGTTAAGATAGATAGTTATTGATATTTTTTTGTAACAGAAATAATACTTAGCGCTTTTTAAAGAATGAGAGAAGATGTAAAGAGGAGAAATTTGAATCTAAAGACTCATGACTACAAATGACCTTTTCTACTTGAATTACTTCACTTGTTTTACTTGATTTTTATTTTTTGTTTTTTGTAGTTTGATCAATGTTCTAGACTACAATCATACAAAAACAACTATAAAGTTCACGGCAGGTATTAGAAGTTGCATGTCTCAGCGCATTGTCAATGTATACACTGTAACTATGAAAATAATGTTTTGTGTTTCAGTGCATTATTATGAAGGTATTCTATGACTGTCATTAATTCTATTACATGGTTCCGGATTTAAGGTTTATGTTCCTTTCTCACATAGTCTGACGTCTAGGATTTTGTAACAAACTAATAATCCAAGCCTGTGCACATATTTTAATATGGTTTTAATGCTATTTTAATTACGTTTAGTAAGTGAACGCGTAACAAAAAAAATAAACAAAGATGAAATCTGACCTTTTAATTAAAAACTGAAAAAACAGTAATGCTTCGTTTAAAAATAGTCCATTGTTGCTCCTCATCATTGATTCCAAATGTTCATTCTGATTTCACCTGCTATTTGAATTATCCTGGACACGATTTCGAACTAAAACCCACCGATCGACCATCATTGTTCACGGATTTCATTTTCTCTACTATACAATTTTGTGAATAAACTAACAAAACTGGATACACAGTAAAAATGTAGCAGTTTTTTTAATTCTTAAAATATGCGTGTTTTACAATTTAAGCATAATAAAAACAGTTTCGAAACAACTAATAATGTAGTAGAATTTTCGTAAGTTTATTTTCTTTTCATTATATTTCACTAGTTACCTACTAGGTAAGTACTTGAAGATCACCTGTTATAATTCTCATAACTAAGACATGAAATATAATATTCAACAACAGGCCGGTTTTATTCACTGCTATTGTAAAGTGTTATCTATTTAATTCTAGGAGTACAATACCATGAAAGATATAATAGAACTAGAAATTGAGAAAACGATTGGAAGAAGTTTTTTCAAGAAAGCTCGAAATTTTTCTTTAATTCTTGTGTACTCTTCTTGCTTATTTTTTAATGCTAATAGTGTTTCAACATATTAAATTGGACAAAGTGTAGTGGTTTATTTTGGGAGAAAAACAATTTGTGCTAAATCGATTTCCCAAAACGTAAGCAATTACGTATCATATCTCTGTAATTTACGTGCATCTATAAAGAATAATGCTGTTTTTAGTTTCCATTTTTTATTTCAATAATTAATTCATGGAAATTTCAAGATTTTATTTTTATCAATGTTGTAAAGACCTAAAGCCTTTTCTAAAGCAAAACATTGGCTGTTTGAAAATAATTAGTTATAGTATTCTTGTTGTTCTATTGTTGTTGTTTAGAAGCCTTTTTCCAGTAAACAACCGTTTTCAAAGTTTTATTTTCGTTTCAGAATTTTACATCATCAAACACTGTAACTGTTGTAGAGATTAATATATTTACTTAGTAATTTCATCTTTACGTTGTTACAAGTTCTACTGAAACACCTTCTGTACATAATTAGATTAATTTACAATTTCGCAATCTGTGATTAACTTGCATAGTTTGCAAGGTAGGTAGTGTAGCACGGGATGGATTCATTTTGTCTCGATATATTCGTGCAATGTTACCAAAGAAGTAATTTGGTTTAAGCATGCACGGAATAACCTACTAATAAAATAACCTTTCATCGACTAAAAATAACCCGGAGGTAAAAACTTTGCAAACAATTCTTCCGTATGAGATTTTATTAAGGGTGATTGTATCATCCGCGGGGTAAAGAAAAATCTTTTTGTCATATTTCTCCATAAATCACCCACAAATAGGATTTAGCTGGCTTTTGCTATTAAAATATTATACGTCAAGCTTAATATTAAGTAAATATTATTCTTCCAGTTAATAATTCAAATCAAAACAATACATAATAGGAAGATAAACGCTTGCAGCATTTTCACTGCCACACAATGTTTAAAACTCTTGGATGCTGTTAACTAATTTTTCAGTCACTTAATTATTATAGACAGACAAATAACAAACACACCATAGTTATTTTCTATAATTGGCGAATCCATGACACATTAGGCACTTTTGTTGCCCGCAAAGCGTTTTGTTATATGAAATCAACTTAGAAATTATTAAAGGTGATCTATTACTTGAATGTACCTAAAAGAAAGCTTTTGGGCGAAATAAAATTTTCATATTCTACCTGGTACAAACAAGAAAGAGAAAAGAATGCAAAAACGATGGTCAAGTGAAATTAAAGAAGGAGGAAAATAGGAAAATGCATTATTGACGAAATCACTACACTCAGAAGAAAATACAATGACTGGGATAAATCTTCTTAATTTGGACAGAGCAAGCAGATATGCAAATTATGAATTCTGAATAGTAATTGTACAAAGTAAAGAGAACTGAAAAGAAAAAGAAAGAGAATGTTGATATCCTTAATCTGTTCAGAAGACGCGATTCGCTCTCTATGAGGCGTTAAATAACAAAAGGAGTGTAGTAGACATGTAAAACGCAAAACTTCAGTACGTTATTTACATTTGCAATTCATT
The DNA here is from genome assembly GCA_011009095.1 of Ignelater luminosus. Classification (NCBI taxonomy): domain Eukaryota; kingdom Metazoa; phylum Arthropoda; class Insecta; order Coleoptera; family Elateridae; genus Ignelater; species Ignelater luminosus. Next base: position 6,691 of record VTPC01089010.1, read on the forward strand.
TAGTATCATGGTGAATGTGTTGCAAGCTAAGACGGTTAGTAGTCAGTACTGAGTAACACTGTTGCTGAAAAGTTCCTGTATGGTAGTCAGCAAAACTGTAGCTTTTTTAAAAAAAAATTGTTTACTGTAACAATTCCGTCACCCCAGAATCTTAGCTGAGACTAATAGGAATATTTTAGAATATATGTTAAGAGTGAAATGCACGCTTTTCCTTATGTACAAATGCAGTTGCGATCTTTTTCTGGCGTATGGAACCTTTATAGTAATAGATTCATTCTCTAATGTAAAGGTTTTTTCTTCTGAGCTCCATAAAGGTCTAGTTTATCGTTTGTGTTTTAATCACTTCAGGGTTGAGTTTCTGGTTAAGGGTTTTTCGCAGCTCTGATATCTTAATTCAATTTTCGAGGTTTAAGGTGGGGTGGGGGATACACTCTTCAGATTAGCTGATAATCAAACGTTCGCTGCTACTGACTGTGTTTAGTTCGCTCTTCCAAAGTACAACGAATTACTTCTGCAAACTCCATCTTGCCGCAATCGTTCTTACTAATCCACAAGGGATACCATGAATAAAATCTATCTGAATAGAAAATAGTAATAGATGCAATTAAATTAATTTAGTAAATAAAATATGAGGTAAACCTATGTCAGGTGTCCTTACGGCAGGAATTTTAAGAAATCCAACTGCTACGATAAAAACTTTTTCCGAAATAAAAGGTGTTTACGTTCCAATGAGTTGAAATTGTATTTTAAAGTGCTACCAGATGAATATGATTACAGCAAGTACCTAATACAACAGAGACAAGCAGGGAAGGCTTGGAACAGTTAAAAAGACTGTTACAGTACGGTGAACTATCTGATTTCATTGTTGCTATGTTAACACTCTCTTGGCAGCCATGACATAATTATTAAAGGTTCTTCCTTTTAATAATTATTATACGTATACATATCTGTAGATGTTCGGTTTTGAGTTTGGAAAGGACATTTTGCAAGCTTTATTTATTAAGGACCAAAGTCATATTTATACAGCTATATTTATACAGGGTGTTTCCAAATGATAATAAAAATTTTTATTAGATAATTCCTGGGCTAATTATAAGTAAAAAAGTTCATATAAACAAGTGTCCTAAAATGCACCCCTTCCGAGATACATGGCATTAAGACATTTTAACACCCTGTATCTTGGAAGGGGTGCGTTTTAGGTCACCTGTTTATCTGAACTTTTTTACTTATAATTAGCCCAGGAATTATCTATTAAAATTTTTACCATCATTAGGAAACACCCTGTATATAGAGAGTGTTAATATTTTTTGAGACATTTCTGTATTAGAAGTGTCTTTGGCTGAAAGTAGTTTTTTTAAACTTCCTTTTACTTATTTATTTGCCAAGTCATGATAGACTCAGTATATTTGGACAATTATTGCGTGATTCTTCAGTCAATATCTTAATATAAAAATATTTTGCAAAAGAAAATCACAAAGTTTTTATGTATCTAATATCGTCACAATCAGGATTTCAATTCTTACTAAAAATATATCAGTTTTGAAAACATTTCGGCTTTAGCTTAAAAAACTTTTTTAAATTATTCAGTGAGAAGAGAATATATGGTCAGATTTTTATTTCTATTTGTTTTTTTCTAAATTTAAAAAAATTTAATCCGAAGCCGGGATTTAATTGTGTTAACTGAAAATATTAACATTTTTCAAAGACTTAACATTTATTTACGTTTCAAGTTTTAACAAAGGCTGTTGACCTTAAAAGGTTGAGAGATTTTGATAAGACCATTTTTTTATATAGCGGTGAAGATATTTTCTTCTTGACTTGTAAATGCTTTCTCTGAGTAATAAATTGTGGTCTGCAAAAATGATATTCTAATCTCTTTTAAAAGAAAAATCAAAACGTCTTCATTAAATCTTTTCTTTTCGTTAAATTTCTCTTTGGAAGAAAATTAGTTAAAAAGTTTTTAAATTGCTTACGAAGTGCACGTCTTATCGTACGTAAAGGGTTCTTCTCGTGCAAAAAACCGTGATAATTTTTTAATTTACCTTCTAAAAATAATGTCAATGAATTAGTCGAAACAGTAAATCGCTTTTGATAATAATGATTTGTTTAAGTCAAGGCCAAATTCTCTCTACTTCTCTGAAGTTCCAACTTTTATTACTTGAGGTGTTTCGTGAAAATTCTTCGTTAGTGTTTAGAGTAAGTATAGTAAGAAAAGAAGGAAGTCTCTGGGAGAGTCTAGACCGAAAAAGACATAGCGGTGAAGGATTTTGTTAATTGACAATTAGTAGGCAGTGTGAATTGCAGTGCAGAGCGCTGCGATTTTAATTCAAGGTTGCCAGCGCTCAGGTAAAAGTGAGCAGAGCGAATAGTTTTATTCAACTTACCTTTTGGATTATTCCATTCCCAAGAGCTTTCTGTACTTTGAATTAATTCCGAGCCATTGAATAAAGGATAACCAATTTGCCTTGGCATTGTACTAGTTTTAAAATCGGGAAAGTGAGATTTTTCTGTTCCCATCAATCGAATTAAGCTTTTTTTAGTTATTTGGTTCCTACAATCAACAAATACAGACAAATTTCAGCTGGGTTTTCACACTGCGACCTTATCGTTGAAATCGCAGAATAATTTTGCTTGTTTTGACTAAAAATCATTGCAGTTTTGTGTTTGTTTTCGATATTTTTTTAATCAACGGCCTATTTGAATTTGAATTTTAAATTTAGTAAATTTAAAGTTTTTTTCTCTTAAAAATGTTTTTCTGGAGCTACTTGACTTCAAATTCATATTTAGGCTACTGTATGTATAGAAATGAACTATTAAAAGTCTGTTGTTATACATATTGAAATGCCATAATCTTACTCCAAATGCCTATAAATTTTAATTTTTATGGAATCTGACAAGTTTTAAGAAATCAGTATGTATATGACTACAAACAGTTTTTAAACAAAATTTATTTGCAGTTTGGGTTTTACATTAGGTAACAAATATGTTTTACATCAGTCTACAACAAATTGTTTTTTTTTGATTAATCATAATGTAACCTGTTTAATTCGTTCTTATTTCTAGGCTTTTTAAATGCCCCGTTCTGCAAACATTGTGGCTGCCATTTTGATTGTTTATGATCACTATTTATACAAGATAGATTGTTTTGGCGTAGTAACATAACTATGTATGTATACTATTCTAGGTATTCCATAAAATTACATATTTCAACATTCACTTAGTTATTTAGTTCCCATATATACATATTTTAATCACATGATTTACAATTTTAAGCTGCGTCATGGCCCACTATATTACATGTATTATTTATTAGTAGTATTAATGTATTAAACTACATCTATTAATTGTAGAGTTTTTCTACACTTAGTTCTTTTTTTTAGTGCACACAGTTCACTTATAAGAAAGATTATAATTTTTAACTGTTATCACATTATGGTTTATTTTGCCACATAACAACCGCTTGTAACACCAACGTCATATTAAATATTTCAACATAATTTTAACTAATACAAATTACAAATATTTACAGTTTCTGTTAAGCTCATCCGTGTGATTGTAAATTCAATATTTCTCACCCTTTTATTTATGCTCACCATTGTTACCGGAAAATCACTCTTAGAAGTAGAACACTATTAACAATAAAGCATCCTAGGAGCGAGGATGAACCTGGAAAGACAAACAAAATTACTAAAGTGCCTTGGATAATCATAATTGCAAACATGTACACAACAGCGAAATAACTGCATTTTAAATCCTTTCCTGCAAAATATCTCGTGTTATCTGGCGCTGTAATAAAGCCATGAAACATAATGCTTTTGGACATTTTAAGGACAGAGTAGCTGGGCGTTAAGAGCACATAAAGTGGGGTTCTTTATAATCATTATCTCGGAAACCAGAGGACCGGGCAATTTTACTTATTCACGTGCTCTTGTTTATCTTTATCATCATCTTACTTCCCACCCTGTTTATCGAGGTTGAGGAGGATGGGATTTTATTATTTAATGCTTGGAATGTAACACCGTTGCTAAGTCAACAGTCAAATCTGTTGCATGACATTTATGGTTAACATTTTACTTAGTATTTTGTTAAGATTTAGACAGTCAACACGAAAGTTTGTTGACGGAGATTTTAATTAAAGAGTCAACAAAATTATGGTATCACTCAGAATTTTACTTTGCTTCCATTAATCTAAATAAGTTGTATTTGCTTTTCAAATAATCTTATATAATACTATTGGTATTACTACCTGTAACTGTACTAAGATATTCTGTTAATATATTTAAATAAATAAAACCTAACAATGACTAATAAAACGTATCTGCAGACTTATAGCAAAATAAACACCATCGCTTTGTTGAAGTTTTAATTATGTTTGTTTCAGGTACGTAGAACTGGCCAACTTAACAGAATTAAGAAACCGACAGTGTTTTGGTAAAATACTTTACCGTTATTGGAATGTAAGCTTGCAGGCTCATACTGTAATTTACCTTTTTCCTAATTTTTAACACAAGCATTCTGAGAACAATAAATAATTAATAATAGATTTGATATTTCAGGCGATCAATTGCATACGTACGACGTTGAATCGCAGCTTTTACACTAGGTCTCACGTCGGAATCGCCTATTAATTTTTTACACTGTCATTTATACTATTGTAAAAGTAAGTACTTAGTATGATGAAAATATTTGTTCCGGTTATTACTGTTGCAGGTGGATTAAATGTGGTTATTATGAGAATAATGCTGTCTGGTTTAGTACCTCTTATACTCTCTTAGTGCAACATAATCACAAACGAGTTGGTTGAGAAATAGTACAATGTAGTGCTTAAAAACAACGTACCAACTTATAACGAATATACCGCACTATCGTTAGTGTGTCTATATACTTTTATTTTTAAATTGTTTATTTTTACTACGAAAAGCTTTTTTTTAATTTACCCGCCAACAGCATGAAAGAACCAACCAAAATATGAAAGTTGTAGGGGTTAATTTTTGAATTTGAATTTGGCGCCCTTATTTTTAAGTTTAAGGGATAAGGGTTGGTAGAAGGAGGACGAGGGGACTGTTAGCGGTGAATACGTATAGAAAACGTTATTATGTTTATGTGAAAAAACCATTATGTATTTTTGTGAAATAAAGAATAAAAGCTATTTAATTCTAGTTTTTGAATTAAACCGGCAAGGCCTACAATATCAGGTGTGGGGTTGTACCAAAAGGTAAGCCAAGAATTGTGCGAGAAGTTGTTTTTATGAAGTCTAACCTAAAAAACGTGGTGAAAATTACTGAACGTTCCGAGTGAACTTAAAAAGTGTAAGTCCTGTATATCATTGATCATCATGGCAATGCTTGGTGATTTCTTAAGAGACAATATACGAAGTGCTTCGGTAAAATCCATTAAGGCTTTTCACAAGCTTATTTTTAAATATGATGGCGGTCAACAAAGCAGGCAGAATAGACAGCGGTTGCGAGAATTCGGTGGATTTCAGTTTGCTGGAGATTCGGACCAATTCGTTAAAAAACTAGATTATGTTAGAATAGATTTAAGTGCAGCTGATCTTATAGCAATTTGCAACATCATGAACATTGATTACGAAGGACAAGTGAACGAGGTAGCAACACGAATTTGTACAAAACTTGTCGACCTCAGCAAGTGGTAAGACGAGTTGGAGGCAAATGCCAATGGTGAGGAAGAAATAGAAGAAGAAGACGAAAGTGAACAGGAAAGCAAAGGTGGACAAAGTGTGCAAGACATCGAGGAATTGGTGACAAGTAACAATCCTCCGAATGCTCCGAAATTTACAATGACATTCCGCGATGTGGAAGATACAATTCACCCCTTTGATGGTGAAAATAATTATCCCATTAAAACGTGGTTGAATGATTTTGAAGAAGTGGTCAAGGTGATGAGTTGGAATGAACTAGAGAAGTTAGTGTTTGCAAAAAGGTCTTTACGTGGACTTGCAAAGTCATCAGTGCAAACTGAAAGAGGTTTGTGTACTTATAAAAAACTCAAAAACTATTTAGTAAGTGAATTTTCACGTAAAATTACGAGTGCTGAAGTGCATAAAATGTTAAGTACAAAAGGTTAAAAAAGACGAAACAGTTCAGCAGTATGTGTTAGTCATGGAAGAAATAGCAGCGAGGGGCTCCGTTGAAAGTGAGGCTCTGATTCATTACATTGTGGATGGAATTCCAGACTCCAGTATTAATAAACTTACTTTATATGAAGCGCGAAATTTAAATGAACTAAAAACAAAACTTGAAGTTTATAATAAAGTAAAAATTAAACATAGTGAAAAAGTACCAGCAACTGTTAAAACAGAGCCAATGAGAAAGTATAGCTCTAAACCAATCAAAGATGGAAAAACTGTTTTTAGATGTTACAACTGTAATTTGGAGGGTCATCGTGCAGCTGATTGTCCAAAACCAAAGAGAGAAAAAGGATCTTGTTTCCATTGTGGCAAGACTGATCACAAAGTTCAAGATTGTGCAGAAAAGAAAAGGCAAGCACGCGATAGAACAACAAATTTGATTGATATACCTACAACACAAAATCATGTTATACCTGTCAAGCATGAGTTAAGTGATTCTAATTCTGTAAGTATAGTAACGGTAAATGCTTTAGTGGACTCAGGTAGTCCAATTAGTTTCATTAAAGATAAGTATGTTAATCCTTGTTATTATAGTAGTACTGATGT
>VTPC01089010.1:23387-36719 GCA_011009095.1 Ignelater luminosus
TGAACGCCAACATAAAACAAAAAAATTGACGAAGCATTAAACACTCATCTGACAAACAAAAAAAGAGTTGCAGCGTACGCAGTTCTGAAATAAAAGAACATTAATTTTATACACAAGTCCACAATTAGTCTAATAGAACAAAAGTGTACAAGTCTGTAAAATTAATTTGTCTAGGTAAATCGGGCTTGAAAAAATTTAAAAATACCACATCAGACTGAAACGAAAACATTTACCATTTCATAGGTAATAATCATAGTCAAAATTAAGAATTTTAAGAAAGATTATATACAATACATTCAGTCGCAGTGCATTTCATATGCTCTTACAGTTTTTTGAGCTGAAGTACATTGCGATCTACTATAGAAATCTCAGTCTAACAAAATCAAAAACCTAGACATAGCTGTCATTCATGCGAAACTTTAGAGCTCGGACATTCAGCGTTCCCGATGGCTTCGTACCTGAGTATTTTTGTTTGTCGACGTTCACCTGCATTGTCTGAGCAGTTTGTTCTCAAGAATCTGTAGTGGAATTTCAAGTTGACATCCCGCATCGTGTTCTGTACATACACCATGTTCGTTTTAACATTTGCTATAGGGCATTAGTATGGGAAATCTGAAATATGCCAAATAGTTCGTTCTCGAATAAAAGTCGGTGAAATTAATAGTTGCAATCGATAGATAAGATATATTTAACGTACTATCCAAAAATATTACCCTTAATAACAATCGAAATTTTTCAGAAATTATAAATTCATTAATTACTTGCAAAACAATAAATTAAAAGCCGAAAACTGAAAAGTCGTGACTTGCCTCCGTGATTCAATGGTTATTACTGCTTGCTAAACCGCACGGGCTCTTCGAATGCAAGATCGAACCTTGTTACAAGCAAGACTTTTTTTAAATTCTATTTGTCATTAATCTTTAGTTTAAAAATAATTCAAATAATTTGTTATTATTTTTGTATTCGAAAAACGTACAAGAAATAATAAATTAGCAATGAATTTATGATGCTTTTTCATACTGCATACAACAAAAACCAATTTTTACAATATTAGTACAATATTAAGAGTAATATTTTTGGACATTACGTCAGAATATCTTATCTATCGATTGCAGCTATTAATTTTACCGACTTTTATTCGAGAACGAACTATTTGGCATATTTCAGATTTCCCATATTAATTCCCTATAGCATATGTTAAAACGAACACGGTGTATAAAACATTTTTCTACTTTGTCACAACCCGAAAAACACTGTCTAATCGAACAGCTTCGGAAAAAGGGGAGAGTCATTTGTGGGAACATTTTCGGCTTGGGCCGAGATAACACCAACAGATGCCCACCTTGTTTGCTAACGGGAACCTTTTTCAGGAAATATTTAGAAAAATATAAAAGGAAATGGAACAGTCTTCTACCATCTCACTTCAGAAAACAGAAAATTTGTTCATCGACCTTAAAGACATCATGAATCTAGCTTATTGCAAACAAACGGATTATAAACCCAACATTCTTACAATTTTTTGTACTTTAAAACTGTCACTTTAGGTGCTAAGGACATTTTCGTTTGCAAGACATGAGTGAAGCACAATTTTCATTGTGCAGTATGTACCGTAAAAGGTTACCAAAAACTAACTTAAATAACAATAATAAATTACTAATTTGCTTTTTTGCCAAAAATTGTTCCTATGGATCTAAAGTTTGATATTGAGGTCTCCTTAGGTAAGGAGAAGTTAAGGTGAATTAAAGGTGAGGAAAAAAAGAGTTATAGGCATATCCATGAAGTTGAGTCAGTATGATTTATACTATATACTACAGGTTGTTGAAATAAAAAGCTTTATAGTTTTATTGGGCATCACATAAGAAAAGAGCCAATCGAGAAATTTCTTCATATCTCGGTACTACAGTCTTACAATGAGTGTGTCCAATTTAAGATGCTGCAGTACTATGCGGGCAACACATACTGCAACGCAAATAATTGAATTTCATATATAACTTCTGTTTATCAGAAATCTTTAAATAACTAAAGATCAAAGTTATGCTGGATGTCATTAAAAATAATGTAAGGTTAGTAAATAGTTTTGGAATTTTCTGTTTTGTTTTAAAGATTTGAAACTATTTTGTTGTCACAAAGTTGTCCATGACATATCATGCAAATTGTGTTGGTTACCTACATGTAACGTCATCAGTTGGGCACACTATATTAATTCTTCTTTCCTGACAAGCAGTTTGATGCAATTAATTGAGCGTCCTCGAAATAAGTGCGAAGGTTATCATTTGTAATGCATGTTCTCAAGAGGACAAAGGATAACGATAAGTTTGCAATCTATATCAGACTTTCGAATAGAAGCTGCATCTTCCAATTATCCTTCACCTAGTGGTTCTTACTATTACACTTACATAAATTTCGGTAGATAGATAATTAAGCATAAGACAATTATGAGGTGAGGCATTACAAACATATAAAGCGCATGTAAGTACATCTCTGTGAATTTAGAACTTTGTACTAATTGCAACGGCGTGAAGTCTGAACATTGCTTATTAAACCAGAAGACTTGGTTTTTGTAAAAATAAAAATATTGGTAACGCATCTACTGCTATTATACCTAAACGCTTAGCGCACCGGAATGAAAACGCTTAAAAGATGTCTTTATATCTAAACCTCTTACAAAGAACACAGTTTTTATAAAAATATCGTATGTAGTTCACACAACTTTATGACAAAAATTCATAAATTCTTACGTTCAACATATCAACGTGCATAAAATAGAAAACACCTTTACTAACAATAAGATATGACATAGGTGGTTCTTTATTGCGAATTGGTTTGCACCGCACCGCAGCAGCGAATGCTTTATTATCATTACGACAATGCAGTGAAGACTGCACAATAGAATTCCATTTGTGTTTCTGTATTATTTTCCACCTAGGTTGCTCTCTCCTGTCGTGAACTTTATTTTGTAACAATGTTACAAAATATCTTAAGAGTAATAAATGTAGTCGATTCATTTCCGAAATAATTGTTATTTAAAAAGAACTTTATTAAAAAGTCCTGGTTGCATAGATTCAGCGATTCTTTCCACACAGGTAATCTTTAAAAAGGTTAGGATCTAATATTAACAGATTGCGTGTATTGACTGTAACAGTTGCTGCATGATACGTATTGATTATGTAATAACAATAATTTATCAACGATAATTATTAAAAAACCTTCAAATGCTCCGGTAGTTTCAAGCTTCTCCTATTTATAACTTGTAACTAACTAGAAAGTAGACTCATTTCAATTACTATCTTTGGGTTGTTAAGGGTATTGATTATGTATCAGATTAAAGCATTCCAGCAAGGAAAACGTTTTTATTTAAAATTAGTCAATCTTAAATTTCAAACAATTTGGCAGAATTATTTCTGGTGAACTAACAGGATGCTTAGAATTTGTTACTATGGCGTTGTTCATACAAAGCTTTATTTTTCTCTTTACACTATTAAATAAGTTTTACAAAGGGGACTTATTAAATATGAGAATAGGTAGTAATCTAAATCATTAAGTCCGAGAGGGAAATGATCTTTTATAGAAAAATTGTTATGCTTTACGTGCTGCTACGTAAAGCTACAAAGAGAGGAATTATTAATTTGGTAACCTTAGACAGTAGAAGAAATATGAATCGAGAATTATTTTCTCATTATTAAAACTTTTCTTGTTTTTTTTTCGTTTTTTTAGATTTGTTTTTCACAACAAATCACTAACATCTACGGAGTGGCTTACCTTTTCATGAAATTCTGCGAGTATTATAGTAGATCTAAGTTTTCAGAACTGCCATTCAAATTTGTTTTTTACTCTTGGGACTTAAAAGTTTATTTCTGATTTGTCGTTGTATGTTCTTTTGTGTGATAACTGATACGCCGTGATGTAACCTTTTTTTTACCGACATCAATCTCTACTAAATTTTAAAAAAGCTCACACCTGCTATGGTAGTTTTGCAACTTGACATTTTCATTTTCCAGGCCCAATTTTGTTGTTTGTTGTATTCTAAAACAATTTTTTGTTTGACTATTTTCGTAGAATATCGTTGTAACATATGTAAATTTTCTCCTAATAACTTGCAATTCAGACAAATAATAAAAAAAGAAAAATCTCCTAATAAAAAATTCCAATTAATTATCTTGTGACTTACATTATAAATTCCTTTTCTTCTCTCACTAACTTCTAATTTAATGCAACTGACACTAATAATACATGTACAAGTATAGTTCAAAGCTCACCTGGGCTATTATTGTGCCATCTTAACGAAACCCAAGAGGATCTTTTTGTATTGTCCTGTATGTATACATAATTTATCCCAGATAATGCTGATAAGACTTTCAAATCAATACGTAACCATTATAGTATATAAATTTCAATTCCTTTCTTTGCGTCACGAAATTTTAGATAGCAATTTATTTTTTGTCGTTGTAGTCGAAATAATTAATATCACCATATTCTAGTTTACGAACAAATAAAAATTAAATTGTTGGGCATCATTTCAAAAATTCTCATTGCAAAATAAGATACAAATGCAATAAGATTACTCTTTAGTCATTTTATAACTGTTTTTAAATTTATTTTTTGCAGCAGTTTACCGTATTAACACAATACAATACTAAATTACTTTTAATAGATAATAAAGCTACACAACGGAATACGCTAGTGTATAGAAAGCGCAAACGTTGTATAGTATAGTACCACATATGTAATCTTTCAACAGATGTTGTGGAAGCAGATCGTGTGAGATTACTCATCTTAATTACCAATGTAGTTAATAGTGTGACCTGTAGCTATTGGTATTTGCCTACTACTCAGCGTACAGCAGTTGCTAATTACAATTTACGGATGTGTTCTCCTCTACTATTTTATGGTTTAAGGATTAACTAAAATGTTGTTATCAATATCTCAAACAACATCAATGTTAAGCCAATTAAGCTGGTCAAAACTTGTAATTAACTAAGTACTAGCTAGTCTTCTAAATTTTATAAAATGTACTCATCTTTTAATTATTTTTGTAAACCCTATTCTGCTTGAGACAAAACATAACTATGAATTCCAAAACAAAACAAAATTTGATTCCGAAACGTTTGTCATACAAAACTTGAAAAGTATTCTGAAATGAATAATAAATCAATTTATCTTAGAAGATTTTACCCCTAAAACATCTTAAGGTTTGTATTTACATAAGATGATTTTTAGTATCCAATCTTAAACTGTCTTTTGCAGGACAGGATTTAAAATATTTGCTTGCATAAATTCTAAAGCTGTGAACTTCTAAACTCAAATAACACAAATCTTTAGAGCTCTAAATCTAATACAAATGCCGTTTTCCTAAGTCTAACAGAAATTAAAAGTTCAGACTTGGACCTAATTTAAGATTTAAACATTTGTAGATTCTTACCAGACGACGTGTCTCGCGTTCCAAGCACCGACGAAGGCCGGGGACGAGGTCGCTCCTCTTCCAATATAATTTCCGCTTCAGAATTATAAAGATGAAACAAACTGGCAACACACTGTAAACGAGCTTTCCCTCCTTGAAAGGTGTTGCCATCAATGTCGAGTTCCAGTCCCGATACGGTTATCTTCGGCACACGACGGCTTTCAACTGCAGTAGGGTCGGATATATACAAAAGTGAGCTCTCGTTCACCTAGAACAAAGAGTTGTTTCAGTTTCTTATTAGCAGAATCACAAAAGACACGTGTAGAATATCAAAAAATTGAATAACTAGGGAAATTTGCGAATAAGAAAAACGGAAGTTACGAAAATAATGAAGTCACGTAGTAGGCGCGAGCTCTGCTTTTGACGCAGCGCAAAGAGAAAGTTTTCAACCACATGCCAAAAATTAAGCTTCCACTTCATTCAAAACCCTCAGACGAAAATTAAAAATTTCTTTTCGGAATAAAATTCGGCAAATACGCTTTACACTTTATAAAAAGAAAAAATGTCTATACCTTATTGCATATTTTAAAATTTCTAATTTAACAGGCCTTTATGCGTAAACTGAAGATTCAAGACGTTTTTTGAATGAAAAGTAAATTACTTGAGGGACCCCTTTCAATAGCGAAGTGTAAAATGCTCTGAATACCTTACAATTAATTTACAACTTGTATGCAAAACGAAACAGATTCAATTAAAGCTTTTTGCACTTGCATAAATAAAAATAAATCTCTCCATATAAAATGCGCTTTGAAATAAGATGATAATATCCGATTTTTCACGCCTAATGAAATGTATTTTTCTCATACTTTTCTGTGTTTGTAAGAATTCTTAAGATCTCTACAGTTTGTTTTTCCCGGAATTGCTTCGAGTCCAATTTATTTTTTGGTATCAACGTTTTAATTAATCGGTGAATTCACACTTAGCATCCATAATATCATTAGCGGCAGATTCACTACGAGGGAGGAGTTATGAGTGAAGAATGGCATTTTTGAAGTAGATTCAGAATATATCATACGACGTAGATATCATTTCAATCAAATGTTTTGTGCTAAGTCTAAATCCCATGTTAAACTTTAATTAATATCATAATTATCAATAATGGTTTAAAATATATTTGACAAAGGTCATTTTCTGCTACATTTTAAGTTTAAGCAAAGCTTGAATTTGAATTAAAAGGAGGTATTAGCCTCATTAACCTACAAATTGTAACCTTAATGGCGTGTTGTAATCGTCTTGGTGTTTCCCTTTGTAATTACGAAGCAAAAATCTGTAATACCGGTTCCTGATAGAAATAACGAAATAAAATAAATAAATAAATGAAAAGCAATTGTAATGAAAACCACTCAACTATTCAGTAAAGTTATTACATTACTTTTGTCTTTTTCCAAGAGTATAATTAAAATCAAGTTAAATAAAAAAACTTTTGTTTAAAGAAAATTTGTACATTTTAAATTAGCATCGACGTATTTCCAATGCAACTTTAGATTTATAAACGTGCGCTCTTTTCATTCTGTGAGAAAGCTGTATTTCCAGATAGGTTTTTTTATACATTTTAAATGTCAAGGAGAATAAGCCCAGAACTCTAATTTAAATGCATGAGGTTCAATTTAATAATGCCCGATACAAATAGGTTTTGTGATTAATTTGTTTTATTTTGTTCATAATACTTTACCAAAATCGATAATTTGATATTTTTAGCTTCATTTTTGTGATTTTTTTATGCATTCACATTGCTACAAAAACTTATTGGTTTGTGGTTATTGAATCATTATATTTTACTAAAATTCTTATTATTTGTATTAATTACATAAGCCAAGAAGAGTCAAAAAAATGAGAGGAAACTTTGAAACTTTAATTCTTTAATAATCGAAATCAACATGCATTTTAAACTTAGTCATTGCATGCAGTAATCAAATGTAAGTCATGCTGTAAAATCTCATATGTTTTCAATAAAAAGAGAAAAGAAAAACTAAATTCTGCCACAGATGCATATTAACAAAATTTCTCTAAAGTCAAAAACTGACATTTAACTTATATTAATTGTAAGAGCCATATTGAGCATGGTAGTGTAAGCATCTCAAGACCAAACTGCGACAAATTTTGACAAAATATAGATTATGCTCTCAGCAGTACTAGCAGTAATCTTGCTTCTTCCCAACATTCTTTCACATAGAAGACCGGTCTATCATTGCTACAACTTTACTACTAGCTATCTTCTAACTGACACTACCGATGAATATTATTCAATTGTAAATTAAACTGTGAATAGTTTTTTGCAATTCACACAACACACAAAACATCATAGCAAACGTTCAATACCGTATGCTCAATACATAATCCATCTTGCTTCCAATAAAGTCAGTAGTCTTAGACATATTTTCAAAGAGAAGAGTGGAAATGCAACCATATTATAGTTAGTATTCTGAAATTGTCAGCATTAGTGATACTTTTCTGAATGATTAAGAAATGTGCTTTGTGTCGGAGCTTCTTTATTAGATTCTCCATTATCAGATAAATTATACATTGAAAAGTTGATTTTGACTTGTCAATTTCTTTATTATTTATTCAATCTGTAAAATATTTATTTTTTGTTTTATTACTTGAAAGAGTAAATCATAAGGTGGCTACAGTGGTTTTCGTACTACGGCACGTTAAATGAAATTTTTAGGAGATGGTAAATCTGAATAAATAAAAATGTGTTGTTTGATATGGTGATAAACTTGCACAGGTTTAACTCTCACGTGCGCGATTATTGTAATTGTTCTACGAACGTTGTTGGATCAAAATGATTAAATTAAATCACCAATGATACTAAGAGTCTGTCTGTATGGGAACTCTACAAACTCTCAGTAGACTGCTAAATTTAGTTTCTTTGTTACTCTGCAGGCAATACAAATTTATTGAATGATTAGAAGTTTTTCCATCAGTTTATAAGGTTGACATTAGAATTGACAACCCCGATCAGTAATAATCTTGCTTGGAATACCATATTTGGATATGCAGCTAGTGCTCTCTAGGATAATTTGAAGACGAATTGCTTCTATCCAGCTGATAAAATTGATCTATGCATGTTTAAACAATTAGAAAAAGTGTTAGAAACTAACAAAAGACCAATGATTCCAAATATAAATTTCAATAAGAATTTTAACTCTTTGTCTTTGGCTTGTCTTGGTATATTCTTAAGTAATCCGATGCTTTAGGGGTCGAGAATGTTTCTATTCAAGATATTACACTAGCTGTAATATTTCTTTTCCTTGTATATATTGCATATTTACTTTAATTGAAATGTATGTAATTAGAGTAATTACTGATGTAAAGCTATATCTGACTTATATCTCGATGTTTGATAACAAATAAAAATATATTACCATAACGGTTTTAGGTAGTTGAAATGGCTTTCACCTTCTTCGATGAGAGTTTAATTCTATTTTGTGTGACTAAATGTTCAAGAAAACGTATTCCAGATGCACCAAAGAGGCATTTTAAAATATGAAGTTGAATACCAACCCCCTCGATGGTACATCATCTTGTCGAAGGCATCTTTTGTCCGGTGAGGAGGCTTGTGTACCCCTATGATCCTGAAAGCTATGTAGACGGTAGCGTAGTTGCTGGTAAGTATACCCTTGTAGGACAAATCAAAGGTCAGGGGTGAGACGAATCATGTACCCTGGTCTTCCAGGTTGGTGATTGAGGCAATGGGCCTGCTCCCACTCGTAAAAAAACATACTTGCATGAAACTCTAGACAAGAGCCTAGGAATGTGGACGGATCCAATAAACAACGACGTAAGCTACGAAAGCGGGATTTGAATGTTGGAACATGGAATGTGCAGGGCATTAGGACCAAATTAATGGAAATAATAAGCAAAATTAAGAAAATAGATTTGGACATAATAAGCATTATCAGAAACAAAGAACAAGAGATGAAAAATAGGAGAAATCGAAAACTATATTCATTTTTTAGCGGCATACCCAAAGAAGAAAGAACCAAACGCCGAATCTCAATTTTAATCAAAAAGAAATAGAAAAGATGTACGAACTTTAAATCGTTAAATGAAATAATAATACAAGTGAATAAGACTGTTTTTGGAAAACCTATAACTGTTATTGGCATATATGCTCCTAACTATAATAAAACCAATCAGGAGAAAGACGCTTATTACGAGAAATTACAACAAACATTAGACCAAATCGGGGACAAGAGAGAGATAATGATAGGTGACTTTAACGGAAGAACTGGATCTAGAGTAAACGATACCACTATAGGACGATATGGTGTAGATCACACTAACGAAAATGGTGAACGACTAATTGATCTATGTCAAAATAATAGATTGAAGATAACAACCTGCTTTTTCAAACACAAGAGTATCCACAAGTACACCTGGACACAACACAAGACACTTAAAAACAATAATAGATTACATGATTATTTGACAAAAAACTCAGCTGCAAATGATAGATGTCAAAGTACTAAGAGGCGCAGATTCTGGTTCAGATCACCATCTACTAAGAACAAAACTAATATTCCCATTTAAAGTTAACATTTCATTAACAGAAGACAAAAACAAAATAGAAATGACGGAAATGAAATTAAAAACATACCAAAAAAAAAGGGCTTGAAGGAAGAGAGTATTAAAAAATTATATCAACAAAGATTAGACCAGCAATTTATAGGAAAAGAGTATGAAAATACACACGAATTACACGAACATTTAAAACCAGCTATGCATCAAGCTGCGACTGAAGCGTTGGAAATAATAGAAAAAATTGAGGAAAAACAGAATAGTAGTGGGACAAAAGTCTGGAACAAAAAATCAATAAAAAAAACAGGCATACCTAGAATGGATAAACAGTAAAGACAGTGAAGACAGAAAAATGTACGTAAGAGCTGTTTGACACTAAATGAATTTTTATGAAAATTTCTTTGAAAATTTTTGGTAGGTTATTGTAGCGAGTTGTATGCAACTATGCATAATTTTTTACGAAATTTCTGACGTAGGCGTGCGCAGTATCAATTTATTTACAGCTGTTTGCAGTGACCTTTAAGCAACCTTCAATGCGACTTGTAAACATAATCGCAAATAATAGAGAAGCAAGCAAATGTGCAGACGATCAGCTGAAAGCTGAAACCGAAAATGTAGAGACATTCATATGTACATAGATGGTAGAAGATGCACTGAAACTTGGAAATTTATAGAAGATATAAGATCAGAAAAAAAACAACTTTCATCTGATATCAGCTAATAAATGGGAAGAATACTATAAAAAATTACTTACAGAAGAAAAACTTGAATTTAGGATTGAATAAACACAAATAAACATAGAGGGTAAAGGATAAGAAATAACGCCCGAAGATATAAAGAAAGCAATCAAGAGCTTAAAGAATAAAAAACAAGTGAACCAGAAGGAATTAAAGAAGAAATAATAAAAAATAGAACAGACAAAATGGTTAGAATGATACAGAAACTTTTTATGAGATGTGTAAATGGAGAAGTGATCCCGGAAGAATGGAAGATAGGATTTATGTCATCAATTCATAAAAAAGGAGAGAGACAAAGGTGCGAGAACTATCGTGGCATTGCAGTTACATCAATGTTTAGCCGATTATAAGGGAGAATTCTGAGAGAATTGATAGAACAAGAATACGAAGAGAGCGAAGCCGAAGAACAGAGCGGATTCTGCGCCGGCAGATCATGCGTAGATAATATATTTGACCTTAAACAACACATTGAAAAGAAAATCGCCACTAATAGAGAAATCCATTTACTATTAATGGATCTTAAGAAAGCATACGACGACATTTCCGTATCAAAGTTATGGAAGGTTCTACAACAAACACGAATTAATAACACTAATACAAGCACTACAGGAAATGTATAAACATGGAAAAACTAACATAAAAGTAGGAAATAAAGTTTCTCCAGGCTTGTAGTGACTAGAGGCCTTAGACAAGACACTTTTTAAGATATACATAGAACATGCATTAAAGAATTGGAAAAGAAAATGTAGAGGAATGGGCCTTCAAATAAATGATACTTTGGTATTTACACTCCAATGTGCTGACGACAAGGTTCTCATTGCTCAAGACAAAGATGGCTTAGAATACATGACTAGAAAGATTAAAAAAGAATACGCAAAATGGGGTTTGTCAATGAATATAACCAAAACAAAATATACGTGTGTTGGAAATAAAGCGCATGATTTGGAGATTACGCTTAACGACAAAATTAAGGCATGCGACAAATATAAATATCTGGGTGTAAAAATAAACAGCGAAGGAAAAAATTCTTTAGAAATAAAAGATTTTTTAAGACAAAGAAGACGGTTATAAAACCACTAAATAGAAATAATGAAATTTCAAGGAAAAGAAAAATAAACATCTATAATGTAATTGTGAAAAGCATTACATTGTGCGGAGCGGAAAATTGAAAGCTAACAGAAGCCGTCAAGAAGAAAATAACAGCTGTCGAAATGGATGTTCTCAGAAGGTCATGCGGAATCTCCAGAAAGCAACGAATAACAAATAAACGAGTGGTAGAAATAGGATTGAAGAAACAATCATAGAGGACATCACAAAGAAACAACTTCTATGGTATGGCCACATACAAAGAATGCCACAGGAAAGACTTTCAAAAATAGCACTAGAATGGGTATCAACAAAAAGAAAGAAGAGAGGAAAGCTTAGGAAAACGTGGGGTGAAGAAGTAAGGAAAGCAATGAGCGAGAGAAACCTCACCGACGTTCTAGAGGTTGGACAGTGAAAACAAACGCTATAAACTAGCATATACATACATAGTCGAATACTAAAACGATTTAATTTTTGCAGAATGTCATCGAAATATATGAAGCAAAATTCTAAATCATCAATTACATATTTTATGCATGAAGCGTTGAAAAGTATGTGCTGCATTACAAAACCCAAATGGAATTACAAGAAATCCAAGTGTTTAAAGGTGATGGTAAATGAGCGCCATGTGGAACTTAAAAAAGATTTTTTTATTGCTCAAAAATACGGAAAAGCGTGCAAATGAGTAATTGGCTTTATGTCTATAGCAGTCGCCAGTCGGTTTCTTCCTTTGAAACTGTAATTGCCAACTACCTATTGATGGTAAAAATAAAGCAACTCTGATAAATAGATAAACTTGTCTATTTCTGATTACATCAAACCCGTCGCCCATCATGATCAGATAGGCTATTGTGTACTAAGTAGACTATCTTTATACCAATCACTTCAGTACAACAAACAGCAATGTAACATATCAAACACAATGATGAAGCGGCATAACGTGAATCTTTCAGGTATTACAAACGCTCAATAACATTGCCTAACTCGAATCCCATACTCTTAGTTTGTAGGAGATTGTCAAGAGAAATTGATTTATTTAGAAAGATTGCACAGTAAACTATGGATCATCCAATTTCAGTCTATAGCTTGTAGATGCCAACCAGTAATCCATAACTGTGTTTTCTTCAATTACTCAACATTAATTGAGAAAACAGATTCGTTTTATGTTACTATTAGTACTAAAATAATGCGTTTGATTTGCCTCGTAACATTAAAATTATAAGAACGAACGGTAAGACTAATTTAGTCTTCACATACTCATATCAACTTGAACAAAAGATTTATTAATTTTATTTGTATAACAGAAAAGGGTCATAAAAGTATTTTATTTTACTTTTGATTCGTGGTTTTTTTAGTTAATTGCATTTGTTTCTGACGTTACTATACAAACAAGACCTCGCTGTTAATATGATGAAAGCATGTACGTATTTTATGTGCAAAACTGAAAAATGTTTCTCGTTGAAGAGGTATCTGAGGTGCCAGGTTTATAATAATATGTGCGTTCGTTTGATAATAATAAATAGTAAA
>VTPC01089011.1:0-11405 GCA_011009095.1 Ignelater luminosus
TATTAGAGCAATACTCGTAAACCAGTTCGTTTTTGCATTCTAACCCAAGAAAACCTAATAAGGCAAAATCCAGATAAGTCATCAAGGCTCTTAGCGTACGACATATTATTATTTCATCAAGTTGTTTCTTCAAATCTCTTTAGTAAACTTTAAGATATATTTAGCTTTTTATAAAATAATTTTTGATGTTTTTCGTAGCGGAAATGTGCACGAAAAAAATGAGATTCGCGTAAACAAAAAGTGTAAATCAGGTTCATGCATAAGAAACAGGATGTCCGCCTACATACTATGTGGCTTCATCAGAGACAATCGGGATAGACACATTTTGTAACGCAGTCTGAATTTTGATTTGTTTGTGGTAAACATAATTTTTCTGTAACTAATATTGTTGTCTATCGTTTCAGTTTACATCCACAAATATAATACAACGATAATTTACAGATTTTGGTCAAAATTGCTATCTACATAAAACTAACAGCTCGACTAAGACTAGCTGATCAAAAGGAGAAGAATATAAAGCCTGAAATAAAATAAAGAGCATTGTATACCCTATAAAAAATTGCTACAGCTTACGTTACTTAGCGTCTGCATATCATTTTAAGCAAATTACTAACTGTAAGGAAATCCGTCACCCTCTAGATTAAACGTTAACTGAAATTTGAATAATTCCCGTCCGTTGTTTCAAATTTCAAGAGGATAAAGTTAAGAAAACGAATGTCGACTTTATGAAAATCCCAAACTAAAATTGTGTAGAATACATCCGTTCAAGAGCATAATTGAATTTTACCCTTTTACTCTTATTCACTGATGCGTTTTAACCCCTAGAATTCAATTATTACAAGTACCTTTATAGTTTTTGCACGTTCGACACCAAAATTTAATCATGGTTTAAGCACTCACTATTGATGATAGTTTTTTATTTAAATGTCGATAAACATTTCATCGAAAAATGGGTATGACGTAATGATGACATAAAAAGGTTGCACTTAACATAAGGTCAATAATAAAGTATGTTTTATGGGTTTGTAAGAAAAAATTAAGGCTGGAAAAACAGGAAAATTTTTTTCTACTACCTACACACATCTTGAATGTCGTAAAAAGAAACAAAACTCTAAGATTTTATAGAACATAAAACGAAACCCAGCTTTACTACTATAAATTATTATCCTAGACATCAATCGAAGAAATATTTGTTACAACTTGTTTTTGCAAAGGTATTCAAATTTAGACTAACAAAAGAATTGACTGAAACTTTACCATAAACAAATTTCCATGTAAATGAATGCCAGACTAAAGCACAAAAGTTATTTTTCAGGTCATCGCCAGCATTAATCTATTCCGTAAACACCTAATTTGACTCATGTTTCCTTTTCACATATATGTTGAGTATAAACTGTTAATCGGATTAGGAAGGTTTACTTAAGAGAGGGAGTTCTCAAGTTAGATCTTCTACTTACCTACTGAACCAACATGCGTTTTCATTCACATTCCAGATTGTGTACGTTGTTAAACTTTGATAAGGATAATTTTATCATTAAACTTACCGTAATTGATAATTTACAAGTAGTGGAATTTCTGGTATAAAGTTAAATTGGGTTAGGTAAGTGAATGATGTATCGAGGCGTTCCTCGGGTTTATTATAAAGTTTATCTTAATTTAATTTTTCCTTCTAATTAGTGTACACCAGTACAAAAAGTGATAAAGTACGCAAAAGGATACTGAGATTTTATAAAGGTTACGTAACATAAATTATTTATTTGCAATATGGAGAGAACTAGTGATTAGTCAACCAAAAAGCTAACACTTGTACACATAGAAAAGTGGTTTTAGTATGTGGTAACTTTAAATATAGACTGGATAGCTCAATCGTTTTTAAGCTGCCTGTCTTAAGCTGTCGGAGTATAATTTTAATTGATGTAATTATAACGCAGAAAACAAGTTTAGAATTTCTTTCTTTTGATATGGTAAAAATAAACATATGACTATCTAGAAGACAAGACCGAACAAAAATTAAGTATGCAAGCGGTTTGCTCAATACCAGAAACGGGTTAGGTTCAATAAAAATTTGAATTGAATTACCGTAAATGGCCTAATTAGTAATTTTGCCCAAAATCAAAAGTAATAAAATTTTTTAAATTAAAGGGCACCAACTGTAATATCACTTTTGGTCCAAGAAGCCCACGATAAACTTTGTATCCTAAACTAGTAACAATTTCATTATATAGTCTAAAACTTGAATATTATTACTCACGATTATTATTACTGAGGACACAGATTTGGAAGACCATAGTTTAAGCCTTCAAGTTAACTGAAAAAACTTACAATAAACTCAGAATATTCACAATTTCACTCTAACGTAAGCACATCGTTCTCGCATTGTTTACAATTTAGCTGGGGTGTTAAGAGCCTACCTGGAATCACTCCATACCCGGAACATACAGGTCTAATCCTAGCAGAAATTTTGTGTTCGTCTTAGTTCACCATTTGTCTTAACGAACAATGAATTTATAATTCAGTAAAGTCAAACGTGGAATTTGTAATGCGGACAAGTTTTATTTTAATCATAACTATTTTGCTTGTTTTTAATTTGTGCGTATGAACAAATTTACTGTTGAGTTTTGTTAAATAAAATCAGATATTTTAAATTCGTAAGCTATTTGTATGACGTTCGACGGGGTCCACGTACTGTATTTGCGTTCAGGGATTCCCCTCGAGTGTCGCTGGCCAGAATTCTGCGCAGATTTAATAAGATCATTAACATTCGTTTTTTAAAACGTTTTGTATTTTGTGTAATCACCTGTTTATTTGCTTTGTTTTTTTTGTTTTGTATGTAACGTTTATTTAATTTTTTTTATTTCATAACAGCTTTGTTGTTTAAAAAGACAGCCCTTTTATTGTACTTGTATGCACTGGTTTAAGTGGAAATATTAAAGTCGTCCAAGCACTTTACTAATTTGATTCAGTTATACTAAATTTTAACTAGTAAAGAATATACCGGGTGACTCAAAAAACCTTGATATACTGAGTGATCCAAAAAAAAGACTTGATCTGATTTAAATATTCCAAATTTAGTTAAAAAAACATATATACAAGGCGATTTAGAAATACCCATGTACAGGGCGATCAAACGCCTTGAGTAAGTTTTTGTTTCAGAAAGCTTTAGTAAGTATTTGTGAAGCTGTTGCCGATTTTAGAGGGACTAGGTCCTTTTGAATCTTGTTATCTGGCTGAATCCATAGTGGCGCCTTCAATTAGTACCGATTTTGAGTTAGTTCAATGGTAAGTAAGTATTTCGAACTTAGCCGTCTTTGCCTGTTTGCTAGTTTGGGTATCAGCAAACTTAGTTCTTCGTGCCTTTTAGTTGCTGATTATAAGTCTGTATCTTAAAGTTTACTTTGGCACGTAACAATACTTGTCCGAGATAGCGGTCATATGGAAAAGCAGATAGGTGTTTTTAATGCTGCAGAATCGTAGTTTCTCATCCTTCTGTGCGACAATTACTATAGGAAAACCCCACCAGCTTTTGCACGATTTGATAATGTCTTCTTCCAGCATGCAGTCTACCTCTATGTTGATAATTCTTGGGTTTATTAGCATTTACTCTTGGTGGACGGCAGCACTACTAGCTTTTGCTACTAGAAAGAGTGTTTATAGAATAATAACGAACGCAGTAGGGCTGCGTTTTTACCGACTTTTACAGTTGCCGTTTGATAGATTAGGGATTAACTGTAATTCTGTTATTATTATTACGTACTCGAACACTTTTGCGGGCGGGTTTTTGTACAATGTCGTCCAATATCTACTACTAATCTACTACTCTTGAGCCTACAAATGAAATTGTAGATCCCGTATCTAACAAGATGGAGAAGAATAATCGGTTCTCGGTTGTTTCGCAGACGACGACTTCTTTGTATTACAGCAAAACTAGTTTCTTTATATACTAACAATGTTCAGTCTATCCACATCTTCAGCATGTTGCAACGATTGTTGACGGATTGGGGTTTAAGCAGGTTTGAAAGTCTGGAAACTGGTTCGTAAAACCTGATATTTTACGTAGACAGAAGAACGTGGTTTATCTTTGACCTTCCGGAATGAGGAGAGAAAAAAATGGTGTACAGATTTGTAGTAAGAGGGATCGTATAAATCGGAAAAGTTGAGATGGAATAGTGCCTGGCAGTAAAGCAGCTGTGGTAAAAGGATTTGACGTAATGGAGACTGGGACAACAGCTGCGGCAGCAATTTTTAATGTTTGTATGGGAAGGACTTGATGTACTGTCGTCGGATACGATTGCTGTCGATTCTCTTATCCTGACGTTTTTATTTGGTAAAAAGCGGTTTTCTTCTCTTATCTAGCTACTGTAATGGTATAACGAGATTTAAGCAGCAACAACTTCAAGAGGAAACCCCTCTATCTGGAGGGGGACTGCCTGTGTTCGCTAAAATTTAGAGGGAAGCTCTTCCTGAATCCAGCTCAGAGCCCAAGTGACACCCTCCGTGTTTGCTTTGAAATCCAAGAAACCGGAAAGAGTTCTTAAACTCGCATCGCCACTGAGCGAGTGAATCGGCAACGCAGCTCTTCTATCGAATCTCGTGTACATAATAGAATGAAGTTCCCCACATCTTTAATTAATTGTGTTCCTCTTTAGCCGTACATGGACGTCAGCTAGTTTGAGCTTTCCATCGGTTCTTTGTTAAAGGAGCTTGTGCATATCTTGCTTAGTTGTGGGTAGAACTTGCCACTCAGTAAATTGGTTATTGGTACGATTATGTCAGATCTTGAACTAGTTTTGGTAATGAGTAAGTAATGGTAAGTACTTAGTAATAAACTTAAATATTATTATAGTATTAAAAGCTGTTGTACCATCATTTGCAAAAAGAAACGCACGATTACACTAAACTGCATTCTTGGAAGAAATCTGATAACTATAAAATAATAACACAAACTTTTTTGAGCAAAATCTTGTTTACCACAGAATACGAGAAGTTTCAATCCGCAAGTTCTTCTTTAGTTGGATTTTTGACATTATGCTAGATCAATTAAGTTTGAATACAATGAATAATTTCCTATCTGACAGAAATTCAACACTTGACCCAAAAAAGCGAGTTATTCAAAAAGTTCCCGAAATAAATTTGCATTTATAGGAGTCCCCAAATTAAATTTTGAGTTAAAATTAAACAAGTCTCTAATCTTTACGTACAATTGATTTTTAATAGAATACTTTTATCGATTGGTTTTCAATATAAACGTTTCAACCAAACCTATTAAACACCAACAATGTCTTGGTTGTTGGAAATAAACTACGGAAACCGAAAAGGAAACGAAGAAAGATAATTAAAAATTTATTCCCTTCAACCTCGTTGACATACCTAACGCACACAAAAAAAACCCGAAAAATAAAAACGTAACATTCACGCCAGATATTTTCTAATCAACAAATGAAAACATCGCAAATTATAAATGAGTTTATCTTTTTGCGGGAAATTTAATGTATGTATCTACAAGTACCGTTATTTCATGTGAAGTGTTAAATTTGCAACGTAACCTTTACACGTTTAGACACATTATTCACTTTGTGTACCTCGTTTTAAAATTATCTCAGGTATTGTGGTGTAATTAGTAATTAAATAGTAACAGATCATAATTAAATACAATGTAAGCTAACGTAGCATAGCATGCCTGCAACCGTCAGATTCTAGATATTAACAATACGTTTCTAACGCTACGTCAAAGCCCTTTCTATATGTATCCTCTTTGAACTTATATAATGTTATTGTAAGGTTAACGAGAAAATTCCATTAAAACCTGATTTTAGTGTACCATTTAGTAAATTAATCTGACTTTACTAATACCGGGATGTCGAAACCCATCACTTTCACTTTACTAAATGTCAACAATTTTGTAGATATTTCAATTTTGAAAGCTCTTCGTCATAAAGTATTTAAGGTTGATGTATGTGTATTAAAGAGAGGTTAAGTCAATAATAAAACCAACAAATGTGATTAGATCTATTGGTTTTGTCATAGAAAAGTAATAAATATTTAATAGTTTTTCTGGATGACCCATTTTTATTAAATATGAATGAAAACTATTCTAAGAATGTCCGTTTTTAGTAGTTTTCCTAAATAGGTACAAGTAATAAATAATCTGAAAGATTTATTATCTGTAAACACATCGTGATGTTCACAAGAAATCAATTTAATGCATGCAACTATATTTCAAAGTAGAAATTTACATCCTGAAAGGGAAATATATTGAATCAGATATGCTATTACACGCTACCCTCTCGTACGCAAAGAATGTTAAAATAGAAAAAATATGTTGCTCAAAAGGTATCTTACTACATGTCCCCCAAGACTCATATTTGTGTAAAGATTTAATGTGATTACAAGCTTCAAAAGTATCACATTTTCTTTGAATAAAGCAACTTCAGCTTTTCAAGAACTGTCTTTCTTTTCTGCATTCTAATTTAAGAATTAACAAAGTCTTTATAAAATGTGCATAATCAGCAAGTATTGCTCATGACTCATGAGACTCTGTGAAGACTCATGAGAAGCGATAGTAAAGGTAATCTTACGCTATATAAAAGTTTTATTTGCTTTTATGTAATTTCTAGGCAATTACTGATGAATAGTCTAAAGTCACTTTTGGGCAAACACAATAAAAGATATTCTCGTTGTGGTATGTAGGTTTTCACATAAGTCAATTTCACATAACCGGTCACAACAATCTCCTTTTCTAGTTGTGGCTTGTTATAAGCGTTTGAGATAATAAAAGAAAGGTTACGCCATATATTGGAAATTGCTCTAAAAAATGAGTACACTACTGCTGAAATTCTTCATTCGATATTGCTGATTACAGTCTTGCATTGACTTGAGATCTAAATTCAAAAGCAATAGTACTGTTCAATGTTCTATCGTATAAAGACAACGACACTAATCCTCAGCACTGACTCAACTACTTTCGTAGGAAAATAAGGATATCCTCCTTTAATATCTCTCACATTGCTACAGAAAGCATAAAGACGTTCCATGGTCAGAACATGTTGGATCTGCATTTATGAGTGACAGGTTTCTTTTCATTAGAATGCAATAGCCTCTCAGTATCCCAATTATAAGGTTTTTCACCCATTGCTAGTTTAGCTTTGATAAGTTAGCACTTAGCCACCGTTTTTTAACCAATTCGTCTTTTAAATCTTGTGATCCCATGCGTTTAGGGCTGATGTGATCTGTTACCTTAAAACTCTTGAAAGAGATCTGGTTTTAAGCAGGGAGGGATCTCCGACTCCAAGTCTGATTAGTTGCTGTAGTTGCCACTACACTTATTGGAAATTTGGAAAAGGAGGATTTCATACAAATATATACTGACGGATCTAGATTAGAAGATGGTAGCGCAGGCGCGGCATATGTTATATATAACGAAGATAGGAAAATTAAAAATGGGAAATTCAAATTAGGATCGGGGTGTTCCATCTTTCAATGCGAACTATTGGCTATTAGAGAGGCATTAAAGTACATTAGGGAGAATAATTTCGCATTTAGGGAATGTACTTTAAATAGTGATAGCAGATCAGTATTTTCTGCGTTACATGGAATGCGGCAACCAACTAGTTTACAGGCAGAAACGTGGACAATATATAGGGAAGTGTTAGATTCAGTAAGAATTAGATTTAGATGGACAAAAGCACATATAAGAGTGATAGGTAACGAAAGGGCAGACGAGTTAGCTAAGCAAGCAGCTGCAGAAGTAGGAATTAGGGAAATATTTAATGTTGCTCCTAGATCATTAGTTAAAAGTAGGATTAGGCAAAATTTAAAAGATATTTGGAATGATAGATGGAAAAAGGCAACTACAGGTAGATTAACACAAAAATTTATTCCCAACATAGAATTAATGAGAAAAATTGGGAGATTAGACAAGGATATAGTACAGCTGCTAACAGGACATCGGAATTTTAGATCTTATTTAGTTAAAATAGGTAAATTAAACGAGGACGAAATAGGATGTACATGCGGAGAGGGAGATAATACCGCGGAACACGTACTATTTACATGTAGGTTAGAAAGTAGAGCTAGGGAAATAGGAAATAGAAACTTAATTAAAATAGGTTATAGGTGGCCATCAAATATAAATGAGGATTGTTTAAGTAGTAAACTCGAATGGTGGGAAGAATTAAAACGCTACGCGAAAAAGGTAGATAGATTGAAGGCGCCGACGCGAATTTAGAAATTTTTAGCCATATGAGTTGATATTTTTACTTCCCTCGAAACGCCCTAATGCCGCCCCACCGACGAAGCCGGCCCACCACCGATGCTTAACCCTGCGGGCTTCGCCTCGAGAGGCTAACCTATGGAACTCGAACCCGCCACGGACCGCCTGCCTAGCAACCTCGCCCGAGTAAGAGCGCTGCCCGGGGCTTCCAAGGGAGCGGGGCTTCTGACAATAATGGAGCTAGACGCCCTGTCCGTCGTTGGGCCGTTCGTCACGTAGATACGTCGCTTTGCCGGCTTCTGAGACGTTGGCTAGGTACCCTGACGAAGCAGCAATCCCGGACCGCTCGGGTTAGCTAGCGAAAGACGAGCGAAAAATGTCGGGAGAGAGCAACCGGGAAAGAAGAAGAGACGACGCAAGCGGTGGAGAGGTGAAGGTTGGTTGGTTGGTGGACTCGGGGGGAAGGGGCCGGAGCGTAAACAGTGGATTCATAAAGAATTCCTTTGAATTATCAAATAGGCAAAGAAGCAGTACGGTAGAGTGCCCTTTACGGCTCTGTGTATCTTCTTTTATTAAATACGTAAGATAGGGTCACAGGGGAAAGGGGTTGGCGGGCTTATTTTTGACAAGCAGTTCCAGACTGCTTTGAGATGAACCAATTAATTGAGCACGTTTTATTCACAGCATGATTATTATATAGCATAGTAGAGATGTAATGTCGACGAATTAACGTATGATGGAACGTTCTCTACGATGTATTGCGATATCCCAATCGGATTTCGTATATTTTCCAAATTTACATGTAGTTGCCACTATGCCTTTGTTGTGGCGAGCCTTTCCAAAGCATTTTCACACTTCTAAACAAGTTAGTTTCTTCTTCTGACCGAACAAACCTCTTTTAGTGTCGCTTGACTGTTGGAGCAGATGCAAATCTTTCGCTTTATCATTTGTGCTACCGATAGGATGGTATAAGCTTCCGTTAGAAGTATCGTGGTGTATTATCTCTTGTACTTCTTTGTTTTCCAGGTACATGTCCGTCATCCTTACGAAGCCCATCTTTATAGAAAAGTTGAAAATTTACCTTTTTGATCTCCAACTGTCTCTTTGTTGAGGTTGTGAGAGCGTGTTTTCTGTGCAGTCTTAGCCAACCTTCTTCCTTCAATTTCTTTTTTCAATAACTGTATCACATGTTTACTAGACTTCGTACAGTCTAAGAACTACGTATCACGTCATAGATGACGTCATGCGCAGTTGACGAAAATAGGTCGGACCGGTCCAAGTTCACTGATATAGGGAAGTAATGATCGATATCTAATAACTTACAATTAACTAACTTTGTAGAACTGCCATGTTACGCCACTGCGAAATGACGTCATACTTAGCACATTTTCGTTGATGACGTACATGTAGTTCTTAGACCACACAAAGTCTACCTTTCTAAACCATAACTTCGCGTCTTGTTTTCTGAGATAAGCCCCTTCTTTATCAAAGTTGGGAAATCCGGAAGTCTTAGTAGTTTCTCGAAATCTTAACTACTCTTAGAGTAATGTATTGTATTGTAGACATATTGTACCATTGGTAGATTGATTGACCGATAGGCCATTCTTTTAATGATCCTGCAGGCTTATTTACGTTCTGATTTTCTCTTGTTAGTGATCTCCTCAATGGCAAAAGACATTGTGGAAGCCGCTTCTTATAATGAGGAGACCTCTTAATTTTCTGCACAGATAGGTGTGTTGATCTTTGGGGAAAAGATATGTTGTCAAAGCTCCTTACAACAGATGCCTATCTATAATCTTTCCAAAAGACTTGAAGGGGAAAAATTGATCTTAAGAATTTGGTTACTGTATAGTTTTTGTTTACTTTGGAAATGAAGACCGCTTTGGCCGATTTCTTTGCTGAGTATCAAATAAAGGATAACATCCAATAAGATGCCATATATTGTTTTCCCACAAATGTAATGTATCCAATTGTCAGGCTGGGTATGTATATCTCTGTTATCTAAGAGAGGAAGATATTCCGGCTAGTGCTTACGTCGTTACTGTATTTCTCCCACCTGATATTCTTGCTTAATTATTTTTTAAAGTTTCTTTTTTCAACCCTTGATGACACGATGTAGGATTCATCAGTTGACCGTTCTACCATGGCATGGTAATCTAAATTCTTTAGGTATTAATTGTCTCTTCTAGATCTTTTCTGAAAGATATTGCTTTCTGCGGTTGCCTCGCATAGAAGATTAGTGAGATAATCTTTTAATTGAATTATCTGGCATTACTCTATCATTCGATATTATTAGTGTCAGTATCATTCAACCACTGAACAATGACATAGAACAGATAATGCAAATTATCTTATTTTAGCTTCAATATCAGAACTTTTGGAGGAGCTACAGTAAGAAGATGACATTTGAAAGTCGTTGGAATATAATCTAATTAAATTGAATCTCTGCTGATTTTACAGAACAAACTGACAAGAAGATTCAAACCTTTTATAAGATAGCAGTAAATACTTCCTTACCTCCTAACGCTTTCAACTGTACAAATCTGTTGCCCATGATCTGTCGAAATGGAAGATATTCTCTTAAATCCTGTATAAGTCCAAAATGTAGATCTTCTTGCATTGACCAATCAAGACAATTCAAGAAAATAGCTCATTAATAGAAGACGTAGAGTTGCTTTTCTATGTAGAAGGAAATTACAAAAGCCCAAACTTGCCGTTGGTGTTTACGAGGGTGTATGTAATGCTACTGATCCTAACTATTCGATAAACTTACAGAAAAACCTCCAAGCATAAATTGTTTCGTTTCTGTCCATCTCGACGTTCATTTTGTTCATTTAATCGAAGACTAAATTGATTTCTTTCTTCAGGTTTTGACAGAAATCAAACCATAATGGTTTTTTGGGGCTTATTATGTTTTTGGGTAAGCGACTTTCTAGTAGCAAAAATAATGTTTTGACTTCTTTAAAAACTTATTTTATAATAACTATTAGGTCATTAACAGAATCAGTTTATTTAATAACAATATTTTGGCAACAACGAAAAGAAAGAACATTAAAATAACTATGAAATATACAAACTGTATTAGGTACGTATGTATAAAACCAACTTGGCACTTTTAGCAGTTGTTTAAAGTACGTAAGTGTATGTGCGTGGAAATCGAACTGCTCTAGCACCTATTCTAATTTCCGCTTTAAAA
>VTPC01089013.1:0-11636 GCA_011009095.1 Ignelater luminosus
AAAAAAACGTCTGACCTTTATCTCATTTGTGGGAGAGATGCTCCATTTTTTTTAATTATTCATTTTTAATTATTTTGTTAAAACACACAAATTAGTTGAAATAAAAACTTGTTAAAGTAGAAAAACTGTTTCATAACACCTTTTTACGGTCTTTAGTTTCTAATTTGAGTACATACTTATTAAGATTTTGTAGCGAATGCAAATACATGCAAATTAAACGACAAAAACCAATATTGCATCACAAAAACAAGTTGTTGTAATTTTTTTCACACGTCCTGTGCTAGAATTTTACATGCAGAATATGAATTGTTTAGACATTTGAATGGGCTATTAGTTTTTATTAACAAAGTTTAAGTATATAGCGCGGTTGCAGTATTATGGGATAATGCAGTTTATAGTTTCGTTTTCTATTATTATTTTGCATAATACAAATTACAGTTTGATTTAAATCTTGTTTGTTTTTCCTATTTTGTCTTTCCTACTTTTCGTTTCATTTTAGATTTACCATTCACGAGAATAGTGATTTTATTGAAAGTTTTTTCTTCATTGATTAAATTTAAAAATCGATTAAATTCATTAATATTTGAAGTTGTAAAATATACCTCAGTTTTTACCTTTTTATTACTGCATCTTGGTGGCCAAAATAATAAAAAAGTAAATAAATAAATAAAATTTATAGTCTTGCACTAAATGTCAATATACCACTCGAGACTTTAGTAACCGTAAAAGTTTTGTGCCATAATTTTCTGTCTTATAGAAGGAAATATGAAACTTAAAATTAAATCATCACATTTAAGACAGAGACTATAGAAACCCGAGACTCTAAAATGTAGGTTACATAATAATCTAAAAAGTCTTTACTATTATTTAAGCGACCTTCAAACTCTTACGGTATTTTTAAACATCAGAAAACAATTTTTTATACTATTATGCAAAAAACAGAACTTCTCAAGGCGTGGCCGACTATTTGATTAGATAAATAGGACCCCCCATCCGATTTAAAATCCTTGAATATATTAAGATGCATTTTTCACATCAAATTTTCAATAAACTGCAACCTTGCGGTAAAAAACTACAGCTCCACACATAAGAAACAGGAACAAGTGCTTTTTGAATGATTTATGAGCACGATCTTAGTAGAACATAAGGTATACTGTATTCAAACGTATATTTCCATACTTAAGGCTATTTTATGAAACATGACTAATGGAAACGTGTTAGTTTTTAATGTAATACCAAAATAAGTAGTAGTCGTGATGATAGTAACGCAGATCTTTTTTTCTGACAGACAACGTGAGCACCCACCCAATAATAAAAGCCTTTCTTTTGAATAAGGCAAGGTCGGCGACGTTAGACATTAATTGGGTTTGGTTACAAAAGCTGTCAGGTCTGTTTCTGTAATTTATGTTATTATTATTTTTGGAAAACGTTCTAGAAGGAATTTCTTATAAACACGCAAAAGTTTTATTAAATTGGTTTGCTTTTAGCCAAATAGCTGTAATCATTTATCAACCTAGTTACCCCCAGGAAAACAATTAATTAAAATTAAATTATCCATGGAATTACATCCTTATGTACTTATGTATGTACAAACAAATTAAATTTTTTAATTAAGCGCCTAGTATTTAACTATTTAGCAGTAAAATTTACATCGCATATTATGTTTCAATTCCTAATATTTAGAGGTCACCTTCGGATATTTAATGAAAATTGAATTTATTTGTTTATGTATTATAGATTTTTGCAAGTTGTGGTTTTCACTTCTGACCTACTAAGGCTAGAACGATAATTATTAAAACACTATTGGTAGAGGGTGTTATTGCAAATAATCCATTCTTTAGATTCTTTGACAGTTTAGGCTTTAATTTTAGCGCACGGGTTCCCTAATGTCAGGGTTATCCTAGATTCTTATCTCTTACTGTAAGGTTAAATTCTAAATTTTCTTATACATCAATTTGTGATTCATAAAACAAGTCACGCTGAGAAAGAAATACTTTAACGGAGTCAAGCCAGTAAACTATGGTAAATGAAAAGGAATAGTAGCATCTTGAATTCTTTACAGAATCCTCCACAGCGCACAAATCAATGGTGAGAAAACTTGAAGCATGTGGAATTTATTTCCAGCATATTTAGAATAAATTACTTTGAGATCAATCTACTGCAGTTTTCATCAGTATCAAAATCTTTCAAAATGCAAATTTGAAAAATAAAAACCAATTTAGAGAAAGAAT
This sequence comes from Ignelater luminosus, assembly GCA_011009095.1. NCBI lineage: Eukaryota > Metazoa > Arthropoda > Insecta > Coleoptera > Elateridae > Ignelater > Ignelater luminosus. Next base: position 2,232 of record VTPC01089013.1, read on the forward strand.
AAAACGTTCTAACAAAATTTCCAAAACACTGCATTTGTTCATGAATCTTCAACACCCTGTAGCTCAAGAAGACCTTCATTATGTTTATCGAAGCTTTTTTACCTGCAAAATCACTCCATGAGATATCGCAGTGTAGTAATTCAGAAACTTTTCTGATTAATTGAGTGTATTAAGGTGCTTTCTTGTTGAAACAAAATGCATTTCAATTAAATTTTAGTCAATAGTGACTACAATATAAGCTTGCATGTCTATAACGTATATATTAACTTAGTTCTTCTCCCATTTAATATTTTTACAGAGAAATATAAGCATAAGATTTTAGGCTGATTCTAAGTTATCTATATACAGCGTGAGTTTTTTCCGATGTTTAGTATGGGGATCTCGAAAACTAGCAGAGATTCGAAATTAAAATAAAAATTTTAATAACTAACTTGAATTTTATTATTAGACGCGATGCGCGCATCTATCAATTGCTTCCATAGCGTACTACTTGAACAGTTTTAAAATAAAAAGAAAAACAAGGCCATAATTTATTTATTTATAAAAATAACTATATCAAGTGATATATCGTTAGAATCGTCGAAAAAAGGCCTTTTTTATAAAGTCATGGCCGACTATGGTTTCCATTAGAAAAAACACAAGCTTGTGTCATAACTCAAAAACTACAGCTAAAATAAGAACTTTAGTTAGACTGTCTTATTAAACATATAATTAGCTACAACTTTTCCCTTTACACATTTTTTCTAAAGTCAATAATAACAGAGCTATAGGCACGAAACAAAATAACAAAAAAGTTATTTTTGCGAGATATCTAGTTAGCCTTGCATTTTTTCCAAAAAACAAAAAGCTCAATAAATTAAGCTCGTAAAACTGCAATTCTTTCCCCATTTAATCGTCTCTCTACCTCCGCTAGTTTCCGAGATCTCCATACTAAACATCGAAAAAAACACCCTGTATATATAGACTGACACACTTTACAAAACTGCGATTAATAAATAAAAATTAATCACATAGTTAGTGAAATTAAATTTCTAATACGATATGATTATTGCCAACTTACTCAAGGTTATCTATAATGGATCACAGACAGTTATTTAAACCACATTTGATATTTTTAAGAAACTTCTTATTAAAAACAATTTCAAAAGTCTTATCTGATTAGGGTATAAAATTAACAGACCGTAATTTCTAAAATTAAAAAGGAAATTAAATTTAATTTCAAAATAAAATAATTTTTATTTTATGTGTCTAAACACTTACACCTTTTAATTATTTTAATATTAAATTTAATCTCTCGCACATAATAACATTAACGTAAATGTGCATTTTTTGCTGAACATAAAAGGTACATATAAATATTTAAAAACTGATCCGTTTGAAATGACATGAAATGAAAATGCTGAGGATACAATTTTGTAGTAGGTTTGTAAACATCTGCCAGTGGGGATTAGATGCACTTTTTTTATCAAAATTTTTATTAAAAACCTTTCAACAAAGGCAGAATGTGTTCAGCCATTTGTTATGTATCAAGGCAACATGAATTCATACGTGTTATGGGGTTCGTGGATTTCTATTTAGAAATTCTGCAAATCCTAAGAAGAATTTCGCTGTTGCCGTTTGTTACTTTGTCATTGCCCTGCATATTTTGTTTGCTTGAAGTTAGCGTGCATAATAAGCAAAGATTATTTTAAATCAAATGTATTCTGATTTCAAAAGAGCTTATCAGTTATTTGTGCGGTAATGATTTTTGGTTACAAAAGCCTTTGTATGTATGTAGATTGTAGGAATATTCTGTAACGTTCACTTTTTTGTTTCCGTTACATGTGTTGTAGTTAAAACCCATTAACTGCTAGTTTTGCCGTTTGGCAACGCTAGATTTTGTACAAAATAGATTCCTGTATTAACATATTAGGCATTTATCATCAAAGATGGAAACATAGTCGCTTTAAAACATTCACGTGCTTTGTAAAAAGCCAGTTAAAGGTAGAGATATCGTATGTTTTCAACGGTTTTTTTTTGTAAATTTAAAACTGCTTTTAATTTAAATTGCAGAAAATGGACATCAAATTTGTGTAAGTATAATAAATTGTATTTATTAATTCATATCAAACTTTTCCTTGTAACAACTAAATTGCTAAAAGGTTTATTTACACATACCATATATATTGGTAGCTTTAACTAAAGATATTTTCAGTTTGTATAGCTGGAAATATGGCAGCGCTAGCCGTTGGCGATACCGTAATTTCATACATTTCTTTGCATTCTTTGTAGAGATGGATTAATACTTGAAGAAGCTTTGCAAATGGTTTATTCAGATAACTTGGATGCGTCCAAGATATATGTTGAACCCTCAGACCCCGGACAATTGACGGATGAAAATTCTGGGAAGGAAGATGAAGAGCATTAGCGGATAATTTATCAGTAAAGCAGCTTCGTGCACATGCCGAAATAAAAATTATTGAGAATAATTCTGAAGATGTTTTGGAGGAGGCTGAAGAAAGTATAGAGGACGAAGTAAAAATGGAGGACAAGGATAAAGAGCATGTGGGATGTAATAATAACTAGCACAATAAGATTGATGTTAAAAAAACCAACTGCAATTAGATTTGTTGGGTTCGTGGAGATCTGGATGCGGACCAAAATACTTTCCAAATCCAGACTAAGAAAAATTTAAATGTTTAACTTCTACCGAAATGTTTGAATTATTTTTCACCGAAGATGTTGTTTCTTTACTTGTTACAGAAAATCACAAGTATGCCAAATTCAAAAACAATCACAATTATTTTACAAACTCTAACGAAATAAAATGTTTTATTAGTATTTTGATTTTGCCTGGTTATGGTTTTCTTCCGGGTAAAGACTATTATTGGGATACACCTAACGACATGGATAATACATTACTAAAAAATCTATGCGACGAGACCAATTCAGAAGTATGTACCTCAATATACACATATTTTATTGAACATTTTTTACCGGAAGAAGATATGAACTATGACGAATCTGTGGTGAAGTGTTACCGTTGGCATTCCTGTAAACAGTTTATTAAGGGCAAACCGATTCGATTGGGTTATAAAATTTGGAGCGTAAACACTAAAAGTGGATATTTGGTAAATTTCACGCCTTACCAAGGCGCCGACTCTAAAATTAAAACCAACTATCAAAATGTGTTTAGAAAAGCGGCTGCACCTTTCGTTAGAATGTTGGATGAATTGCCCGATGATTTTGAATTTGCAGCACTCCCTTTATTTTCACAACCTTTTTACTAGCTTCTATTTGTTGAATTATTGGCGAGATTTTGGTTATGGGGCGACAGGAACAATATGCCATAATCGCATACCAAAACACTGCCTTTTGCTTTCAAAAACCTCATTGAAAAAAAATCTAAAGATGAATATGACTATGTCCTAGATAGGACAAATGGAATATTGCTTGTCAGATGGGTTGATAACAATATTGTCAACTTATCGTCGACTAAATACGGCATTCAGGTGAAAAAATATTCAAAGCCCAAAAGAAAAATATCCGGGTTTTGAGACCATTGCTTGTTTCAAAGTACACTTCGTTCATGGGAGGAACAGATCTTATGGACGAAAACATATCTAGATACCGGATTGTCATTCGAAAAAAAAAGTTGTGGTGGAACCTATTTACTTGGTTAGTTGATGTCGCTATACAAATTGCATGGATTCTACACAAAAAATCCGGAAACAAATTAACCTAGCCTGAATTTATGAGGGAAATAGTAAACACCTACCTAACTAGACATCAAAGCCTTTCAAAACCAGGAGGAAGGCCGCCAAGAAGTTTATCAAGCAGATCGTACTGCAGAGTATCAGATACGATATGGCAATCTGAGTCATCAAAAGAAGAAACGATACGCAGGAAAAATTGCACTTCTATTGTGAGAACCACTTCTATCAAATGTCAAGTTAGACTCTGTATAAACAGCAATGTAAGCTTTCATACAAAGTTTTAACCAAATATCTTTGTTAATTTAAGCTTATTTAAAAGTAACAAATTTAAGATCTTTAAGGTGATGAGAGGGAGGCCATCAGAAGCTTCCGGATCATCAAATGGAGCTGAGATACCAAGTACTGATTACGAAGTGCTGCCTTCTCAACAATCGAGTCGACCAGATCTTGAACGAGAGTCCGGTCTTTGGCAAGAGTCGGTCAGATTTGTTTGATGTTGCTTCCATTCGCCGCCATTGTAGCATCTCTTAGGGGTCCATTAACGAGGTTAGTCGTACGGAGATGATCTTCGTAGATGTTCAAATGCCGCCTAGTCCTGTTGCACCACCAATGGCTCCAAGTGAGGAACTCCTCATCATTTTTCTCGAAGCGACAGAAACTTCGGGATCAGATACACTTTTAATAGATTTTTCAGAGCGTAGTCTTTTTAGTTCGGGGTAGTCCGGGTCACTTTCTTCTACGAAGGCAACTTCTGTATCATCCTCCAGTACTCCTGGATATCATTCGCAGAGTTTGTTGCTTTCGGAGATTGCTATGAGTCCTCTTCTCAACTGGAAGGCGTGTTTCAGGTTGTTTCGGGGAATGACGAGAGTGAGAAGGGTAGTAGTGTAGGAGGTAAAGAGGTTGTTAAGTTGACGAGAGCTCAGGTGTTGAAACTGTCACCAATGGGGGTCACCATTTCCACAACTAGAGGAAAGTTCTGTCATCGGTATGGATGCTGAGGAGTAGTGGAGTTCGGCCCTCGTCCCATCAGGCTTCTTCTCCTGATCGCGAGGAATTTCAATTTCTGCCCAAGAGTCTCGTCCGAGATTGGTCGTGTCGACGGACAAAGAGATCCGGAAAAAAATCGTTGGAGACGGTTTGCAATTCACCATCTTCACCTAGAGTTTTCTTTACCAAGCAACTGGTGGTGCCCAAAAGGCCTTCTCAAGGTGCCAAAACCTCTCCTCCTGCTACGCTCAGGAAGAAGCTTGCTCTGTTCTGGATCGCCCCTCTTATAGGAGAAAATTTCTTGAGAGACCTCCTTTGTTAGAATCGGTGAGCATGTGTACAATGGCGACTTTGCTCCCTCTAGCAATTTTGTACACCAAGACATCAACCTCTCGATGTAGGATTTGTTTAACGGTGATTACCTGGTGAGATATTACATCAGTAACCTTCAACCGATGAGAGTGAGTAGGCGTGTTAGATAGTTTCGTTTTTAGGAGGTTGGTTGGGCGAAGGAAGGCCACTTTTAACGAATATCACCACCGTGTCGCTATTTATTTCAGACCCTCGTTTTTGAGAGACGCTTGTCGTCATCGGGGGTTTAGATGTGTGCCGGATCGGCCACTTCACAAACTTCTCTATTATTGTTTGCTATATTTGTTATTTTCAGACCGTCATTTGCAAGAGACCACTTCCCACTAGATCTGTACTACCCGTTAATTTTATTTTTTTCAGGTCTTATATTTTACTTCCGCTCCATTAGAGAAATTGTTAAACCCTGGCCTGTGTTTTTGTTTCTATTTTTTGCTCAATTTTCTTTTGATTCTTAGAGTGGTTCTTCTGCGAGAGCTGATTGATGTTTTCTTTTGATTCGGTTGTGACCAAGTCGATTGGCTTTCTTTTAGCTTGGGTGAGTGCTGGAAAGGTTTGGGTTCATCACTGTGCTGAGATAGAGAAGATGGCTTATGATTAGTTGTTTTAGAGGGAAAAGTATCTTTTGATGGAGTGGGGTTGCTCATAAGAATTGGGCCTTATGAAATTGGATATTTTTGTCAAAAAAGGGTTTTTTCTGATTTGATTTTGGTTAGCTATGCATTAGAGATTGATTTTCCAATCTGATTGTTTTATTTATGTATTTAAAAATATGCTACTTTGGTTAGCCATTTCAAGAAGTGGCTGGAAATCCCTGGTCAAAATTCGATATACCAATGCACGACTGTCTGGTAGGCGGCAGGCGTGTCACTTTCGGTGTAATGGTGGCGTGCACGCTGTGATGATAATATTCCGTTAGTCTGCTGCTTTTCAAAGAAGCTCCTGCCTCCGTGACTTGTTCTTATTATTCTGACGCAGCGGTTTCATTGTGAGTGCTGTATTCCTAGTATTTGTATAATATTCTACAGTGTTATTAATTAAAAAGTATACATAGACATTATGCGTTAAATCCCATATGCATATCGTTATTTTATTTTTTATTTATTTTAATAGAGTGTTGCTTGGGTGCACATGAAAAATGATAAAGTTAGAGATATGAGATTTAACGTGTAACATAAATATCTATGTATACTACTTAATTAATAACATTGAACAAGAATGCGTTAAATTCAAAGAAAATTGGGCATGGAGGTCGCACACGGATAGAAGAGGAACTGCAAACTATGTAAGTACAAAACTATCACCAAAGAAGTCATTACGTTGTATCTCCGCTTATGCAAGCCATGCCAGATCAAATTGTCTAATCCTAGAAAAGGCCTAGTTTCTTAACCGTTAATACTTAAAGAATTTAACTCAAGATGCCAGGTAGATTTTATAAACATACAAAGTAACCCTGACGGCAAGTACAAGTTTATACTCAATTATCAGGATCATTTAATCAAGTTTATATTATTGCGACCTCTGAAAAGAAAAAAGTTGAAGAAATTGCTCACCAGCTACTTGATATCTTTAGCACTATAGGTGCTCTAAGCGTACTTTAGTCAGATAATGGGAGAGAATTTGCAAACTGAGTTATAAATGAACTAAAGGACACATGGCCTGAACTGAAACTGGTACACGGAAAACTGAGACATAGATAAAGCCAAGGTTTCGTCAAACGTGCCAACCAGGTGTTCAGAATATGATGATGACATGGATGCAGACAAACGTATCAACACATTGAGCTAACAGTCTCCGGTTTATTCAATTCATGAAAAACCGTTATTTTCAGCAAGGCATTCAGCAGTCACCAAATGAAGCCATGTTTGGCTGCAAAACAAAAGTAAGGCTGAGTACTTTAAATCTGCCTAGAGAGGTTGTCGATAACTTAGTTGCAGAAGAAGATCTTGAGAACGTCGAGCAAAAAATGGAGGATGCTATAAATGCAGGGATTTCCTTCAGAAATAAAGCTCCTGACGTGGTGGTGGATAATAGCAATGCGAAGAAATTCTGTGTAGTGCGTGAAAAAAAGTGTAGTTTAGCCCATTCTTGTGGATACATGCAGTTTGTGGAATAAATGAAGCACACGAAAAGTACGGAGGGAAAGCTACTTGCAGGCTATGTCATAATTAAACAAGAAATCGGGAAAAAGAGGTCAGCGGCTCATGTTAGTTTGCAAGCTCAAGGTGCGAAGATGCTTAAAAATTCAGATGCAAAGAAAAAATTGGAGATAATGTACGCATTCGTATACCAGATGTTGACAGAGATCGCGGTGATCGAAGAAGCGCTCTTGCAGTTGTCACGAATATTGAGGGCGCTTTCTGCAAGCTAGGAACAGAACAACTGTTCTCCAGAAGTGAGTTTTCTATTCTGCACGAGAAACTGCTCACTCTGGAATCCGTGGGCACAGAAACAAAGTCACTACGACCCGTCGTCGCGCCTTCTCAATCACTGATCGGTGGCGGCCAAAGCTACACTTGATGTGTTTGCACTGCTAAGTGCGCAACAAATCTCTGCAAATGTAGAAATAACAAACTGTTGCGTAATTCTAAATATCATAAAAGTTCATCTTGTTGTAACAAATAATGGTAAAGATTGTTAATTTACTATTAATTATAAGCTTAGCTATTAAAATTTTATTTGTTAATAATAATCGATATAAGGTATGAAATTACACAGATCTACCAAAATCTGTTCTGACTTTTTCCTTCCGACTTTGGCCGATCGCCTCATGCCATTTCGCAAACTGACCGGTCAAATCCTAAAATCAAGAAGAAATCGGACACTGGCCAGTCAATATTCAGCGACATTGGCCATTTCCCAATTTGGCCGGACGCTTTCTACTTTGGTCGATTTCGGGTTTTGTCCGTAACATATACATTAGTATACTCGTAAATTCAGATATTTTCATTGTGACTACAGCATGAATGGTTCTGGGCTCATCAGAGTATATCAATTTACGGATCTCACAATCATATTTAATGAAAAACCAATTTTTGATAAACACATCCTTTTGAAGAATTATTTCTTGCAGCAAGAGCTTTCGCTGGCAGAACCTAGTTTTTATTTTACTGATGAGCTTTAGTCTTTTACCTACAGTCTTTTTAATCAACTATTAGATATGACTATACTGTCTTTGTTTAGTATCATTTCAGATATATTAGGCAAGAAAAATAAAAAATGGTAATTTTTAAACTTTGTGGTTTGTTTTACAACCATCTGAAGAAGGAAATCGAAATCTAGTTTCTATTTGAGTTGTTCTCGAATTCCTTTATAAACATTTTAAACCCAAAAGATGACAATATCCACATTATTTAAAAGATAACATAAATGTTACTCCAAAGATTACATTACAAGCGAGAAAAGAAACTGAGCAAAGTTGTAACAATGGTTTTTTGGAGCGAATGTAAATGATAGAAATAGAAATCAAGATTTACTGCATTTTTAAGTTTTCAATTTAAGCTTTAAAAGTCTTTTCTGTTTAAGGATTCACGAGAATTTGAAAGGCGTCCTTTATCACCTTAAAATGTCTTTTAATGCGCAAAAGTTGTATAGTTATATAGAAACTTGAAACGTTTTGACAATTCCAACTTTATATAACTAGTAAAAAATAAATCCCTAGAATGTATAATTTTAATTAATAAAAGCGTTTGAACAATTTACAACACTATTGGTATACCTATATGTATCGTATTGTTCGAAAAATGTATCTTCAACTTAATCTGTAGGTCAATTAATCTATTCGCCTAGAAATATACGAACGCAAAGCAAAACAAAAAAGAAAACATTTGCAACTGATCTTAAAAGTTCTTGTTTTATATTTCATCAAATAATAATTGGACTGTAATGTTGCATCACTGACAAAATTGATGTCTTCACCTAAATAAAGTTTACATGATCTATAATTATTGCTTAATATTTTGAGGAACTAGATCTAATCGATGCCATCAACAACCAGTCTATAATTATTAATGAAGAATTTCGTTTAATAGCTGTATTTTTTTATAGTCTTATTGAAACTGCAGGTTACTACAAATAGAAACTCCTAGTAGCATAAATTACATAAATCATGATTAAAATCGATTTTACAAAAAGTTTAGTTCAGATAAATAAAAGGAATTTTATTAAGAATGTCTGAATTACTGCATAGATTCTTTTTTAATTAATTTATTCTGATTTAATCTTTAATAATTTTTATTTTACACATGAATTAATTGACGATTACAGTTTTGATGTAAAGTACTTTGTTTAGTTGCGAGTATTAAACAGAAATGCATTCAGGGTTACGTTTAAGTGTTGAGTTATTAGCTAA
>VTPC01089013.1:22657-38096 GCA_011009095.1 Ignelater luminosus
CACAGATTGACATGAAATTTGGAGGTTAAGCCTCTAAAAGACTGACGTATATGCTAATGTTTTCGATTTACCGATATCAGCGCCATCTAGCGGAAAGTCACGCTTCCGTCAAACAGCCCTCGTACATTAGTATACTCGTAAATTCAGATCTTTTCATTGTGACTACAGCATGAATGGTTCTGGGCTCATCAGAGTATATCACTTTACGGATTTCACAATCATATTTAATGAAAAACCAATTTTTGATAAACACATCCCTTTGAAGAATTATTTCTTGCAGCAAGAGCTTTCGCTGGCAGAATCTAGTTTTCTTAATTTTTATTTTACTGATGAGCTTTAGTCTTTTACCTACAGTTTTTCTAATCAACTATTAGATATGACTGTACTGTCTTTGTTTACTATCATTTCAGATATATTAGGCAAGAAAAATAAAAAATGGTAATTTTTAAACTTTGTGGTTTGTTTTACAACCATCTGAAGAAGGAAATCGAAATCTAGTTTCTATTTGAGTTGTTCTCGAATTCCTTTATGAACATTTTAAACCCAAAAGATGACAATATCCACATTATTTAAAAGATAACATAAATGTTACTCCAAAGATTACATCACAAGCCAGAAAAGAATCTGAGCAAAGTTGCAACAATGGTTTTTTGGAGTGAATGTAAATGATAGAAATAGAAATCAAGATTTACTGCATTTTTAAGTTTTCAATTTAAGCTTTAAAAGTCTTTTCTGTTTAAGGATTCATGAGACTTTGAAAGGCGTCCTTCATCACCTTAAAATGTCTTTTAATGCGCAAAAGTTGTATAGTTATATAGAAACTTGAAACGTTTTGACAATTCCAACTTTATATAACTAGTAAAAAATAAATCCCTAGAATGTATAATTTAAATTAATAAAAGTATTTGAACAATTTACAATACTATTGGTATACCTGTATGTATCGTATTGTACGAAAAATGTATCTTCAACTTAATCTGTAGGTCAATTAATCTATTCGCCTAGAAATATACGAACGAAAAGCAAAACAAAAAAGAAAACATTTGCAACTGCTCTTAAAAGTTCTTGTTTTATATTTCATCAAATAATAATTGGACTGTAATGTTGCATCACTGACAAAATTGATGTCTTCACCTAAATAAAGTTTACATGATCTATAATTATTGCTTAATATTTTGAGGAACTAGATCTAATCGATGCCATCAACAACCAGTCTATAATTATTAATGAAGAATTTCGTTTAATAGCTGTATTTTTTATAGTCTTATTGAAACTGCAGGTTACTACTAACAGAAACTCCTAGTAGCATAATTACATAAATCATGATTAAAATCGATTTTACGAAAAGTTTAGTTCAGATAAATAAAAGGAATTTTATTAAGAATGTCTGAATTACAGCCTAGATTTTTTTTTAAATTAATTTATTCTGATTTAATCTTTAATAATTTTTATTTTACACATGAATTAATTGACAATTACAGTTTTGGTGTAAAGTACTTTAGAACTTCTTTGTTTAGTTCTGAGTATTAGACAGAAATGCATTCAGGGTTACGTTTAAGTGTTGAGTTATTAGCTAATAATAATTTAAGACTATTAATTGTGTTAAGTGAATTTCGTAAAAATCAGCACTTATAAATCTTAAAAAAGAAATCCAAACAAGGAAATCCGTGAAAACAATACACAACTAATTTATTAGTAAGGTCGATGTAACTGATAGAAAATCATCACGAGAATAATTTGTTATTAACCTTGTATAATCACATATTAAGAGGTTATTGAAAATTTATTGTGTTTAGTAGTTTGCATAATCGTAATTTTGTTCATTATCATTACCACTAGTATTATATTTGCAGTAAAATAAATCTGATAAAAAAAGTTGTTTTGAAACTCACGGTATGGTGGAACATATTGAGGATATAATTCGTAGCTTGTACTATGTTTTTCAAAGGCACAATAACCCGGATTAGTAAACAGTCGTTTTTGCTATGTCACTTCCTTTTCTAATACATATAATTTGTTTTTACTAGGGAATACTACTAAAAACTAGAATTTATTTTAATATATGCAACAAAAAATTTTTGAAAGTTAGTGTTTCGTACCATCAAAGCTACTAATTCTTTCTAGGTTTTTCCTGTCATCGTTATTTTTTCCCTAAACTATTTTCCAGCCTTGCTCTACCTTACCAGATGTGATTAAATAAGTTAGTCCAAAACATTGTAGCAACGCAACACAAACCTTTTTCTCTTCTAAAATAAGATTTTTTTGTTGCTGTTTTAAAAATGAACACCTTGAAATACACTTTTTGACTGTCCTTAAATACAACATTTATGTATGTTGTAATCTTCAGAAGAATAAGATATATAAGCTACAGGAAGTGATTTTAAATATATTGTATATACAAAATAATATATCAGAAGTAATTTATAGAAGTTCTCTGGCAAATCAGAATTTAGTGCCCACATGGACTTACAGTTTACAAAATCTTATATTAAGGGCATGAAATACCTAAAAGCCTGCAGAAATGCTTAATTTATCACTTAGTATAACTTACGCAATTTCTCAGGCTGAGTCACAAAATCAGTTGATGACTTACAACTACTTACAATTGCATAACACTTTTGGTCGAAGAAGCTTTGTTTCATCTAATTAAACTAATTAGTAATTACGCAATCTTAGTGAATTTTTCCTATCTATACCGCTTAAAGAAGGCCAAATAACGAAAGGATGTTTTTTTATGGATCCTTCAATTTACATTATATAGCAGTTGAACTGCTAGACCACATGATCTGAAGATGTGTGTCCTGTCATGAAATGTGATCAAAAACGTCATCGCATGTATTTTAGTTTTCCTTTTGTAGTTATTAGCATTTTATATTATGAGCAAAAACTTTGCAAACAATAGTACTTGAAGTACTAGACGCGTTTTATTGTGTTTACCAATTGTAACGTAACCTTGCCTTACAAGATAAAGAACTTAATTTAACTAAGACTATTTTGGTTTTAGGTCGGCTAAATTCAGTTGGTGATCTTGAGCGAGGATAAGAAAATTATACATACAACAAGATACAAAGAAATTAAAAAATTACAGCGCTATAATTCGGACGGGATGAATCTGTAATAAATCTCGGAAAACAAAACCCCTCTTATCCAACGCTTCCTAAGTTTTCTTAAAACAACAAAATAAAAAAAAATTAAAAAATGTGAAATAAAACTGTTAAAACATACAACAAATTTCGTTGGAAATTCTAAGTGAAATAAAATCATCAGCGGGTTTACCCCCCCCCCCGACATTCCACTAAAATCTTCTTGTTGCTAGAATGAAATCTCCAATGGTAAAAAGCAACGAATTGGCAGGTGCGCCAACAAACTAAAAGAAGAGATGCCTCCCATGAGACCTAATAAAAAAAGCAAAACAAACCCACTTATCCTTGCTTGGTTGAGGCTTGTCATAAATCTTAGAATTCTTAGCACTCCTGGACACAAATAACCGCAGCGAATTCGCCTACTAAAGGCGGAACAAACTGTGATCTCCACAATGCGAACTCGATCTACTCACAAATCTTCAAATTAAAACTTTAAATAATCAAAAGAAGATTTAGGGCTGGAAAGTCTTGATATACAACAACATGATCAATCAGCAATATCAAAGTAACAATCGATAAGATCTCACATACCATGAAGAGGTAAATGTAAATTACAATTTTAAGTTAAATGAAACCAAACAAGCTTACAAATGAGCTGGTATTGAAATCTCAATTTCAATTCTTTTTGGCTAAATCAAAACTAAAAGATCAACCTCACATGAGCTACCTTTAGAAAAATGAACAAGCAAGAACTCACATTTACCAAAATACACTAGACCATTTATTCGAATATTATATACAAAAGGTAGGAAAAGTTGAAACTTAATAATTAAAGAAGAAGTCTAGATTACAATTACTAAATAGTAATAAGAAAAGAACAACTTTTATCAATTGCTAACTAGATCTATATTGAAGTAAATTAACCAGAATTACAAACCACAGTCGTGGAGTTCAAAATACTCTAATAATACAATTATATTTAAATTTTTGAAGAATTACACCATGTGTTCCGCGTGCTATAGTAAATAAAATTAAAAAACTCGTCAACCATAAATTGATTTCAAAATTAAAGAAGCTACAAAAGAGGTACTCAACCTATCAGTGTGAACTAACAACAAGTACAAAAATTCCTTCAACAAAAAAATACAAGTTCACAGCGACAGCATAGATTAAATACCACACCCATAGCGGGAACAAAAAAGTGAACGTTACATATATCTTATTCCTTCAATGAAAAACAAAAAAAAAGAACAAAACCGGAAGACGAAATTCAAAAGCTAACAAGACACAACTCCAGGACTCAGAATGGAACTCTGTAAAGGCACAACCATCGAATTAAACAACCCACTGCATAAACAAATCAGCTCAAAATACCAAGCAAACCTAATTGCTTCAAAATCTAATCAACAAATAACTTGTAAAAGAAATAAAATGTCAAACATGAAATTCACCAACCTAAGATTTTTGCCACAAATCTATTATCCAACAATTTAGAAAATTAAAGTCTCTAGATCAACAAAACCTTGCCAATTAATCAGCTACTACCAGAACATTTCAATATCCAGCATACGCTAAAGTCTAGTTGTACAGGAAACTTGACAGTTCTCACTGCAAGAACACACCTATAAAATTTCTCGAGTATCAGCGTAACCACCCCTACTCGAACAAGCCCGACGGATTCATAATAACGTTCTGTCGCTCAAGATCAGAGACAAAAACAAATCCTAAAAATTGAACAACAGTGAACACCTCACAAAATAATGTAAAAATAGCACCGTAAATACAAATGCAAAGGTAAATCAATAAAAAAAGGTAAATAATTTCAGGTTCACAAATATAAACAAGTTAACATAAACACTTTAAGGGCATGAATACTGTAAATACAGTAAGCACATGGAAGTATCGTCAACTCATCAATTAGGAGAATATACATAGAAAGGTGTACAAAAAAACTCAAAATTTCAAAAAATGAAAATACGAACTAAACTTCAAAAAAAACAGAACAACTAAGCGCTCTTAAATATATAAAGAGAAAATAGAAACGAATAAATATCTGCGTAGCAGAAACCAATAACCGCAAAAAAATAAAAAATGCACAAATCTGCGGAAGCAATTAATCCAACAAAAATATATAGTACCCACATTGTAAATAACCAATACTGGAATAAAGAAAAATTAACAAAAACAAAATTTATTGCATAGCAGAACCCCCCAAAAGCGTCAAAAATCTTAACAAATGAATAGTAACACCTGCAACAGCAGGCAAAATGATTACTTAGAGAATGAACAGCATCCCCTTTACAAGGAATAACCCATTCCTAAATCATCCCATCAAAGAATAAAAACCGCGGAACTACCTAGTTCCTACTGACGCTAAACAGTATCACAACCATATCATACTACATAACGATAAATTACTCATCAAACTTGACGCACCTCGAGCTGCACCGAAATAAGTATAGGTACCTACACAGCAAAGGGAAACAAATTTCTTCTTTCAACCATATTCAAAAGAATTTAACCAGAATAATCTTTTTTTGACATACCAAGAAGCTATCTGACCTCATAAGGCCCATGACACTGATTACATAGTATCTTACAATTCTAATCAGAAGATCCGCCAAAAAACACTAATCATCAGCTTACAGCTGATTTATACCATCTCTATCTCAGACCAGCGCCGAACTCCTCTAACACTCATTCAGGCTAGAAGAAGGCCTTAGTCACAACCAAATCACCATCCAGACACACGCTGAAACCCACTCAAAAAGATGTCAAAAAATCAACAACAAAAATATAGAGTAACACCAAAACAGACCGGGATTCACTAAGCTTTCTATTAGAGAAGAAGCACAAAAAATATCCTTGAAGACTTGAAATAACAAAAACTAAAAGAAACATCAATCCTGATGTAGATGTAGCGAATACGATTATGACGTTCGTTGAAGAGAGACCGTTCGGTCGTTCAACCCACCTCCCTAAGACAAAGACCTGAAATAATATAAACAACAAACAATAGCGGGGTTCTTCTAGAGTGGTCGTTGCGTTGCCCAACTAACCTTCCGATGACGACGAACTAGAGCAGGCCAACATCCTCTCATTGGGTGAAGGTTATCGACGTAATATCTCCCCAGGTAAACACAGTCTAAACTAAGCAAATCGTACACCAATGGGTTGATGACTTGGTGTACTACCCATTGCTCATACCAGGAGATATAAAGCTGATAAAATTGCCACGGGGCACGAGAAGAAGCAAAGTTTTTTCTTTAATACATGCTCACCGTTCTAAACAAAAGAAGCTTCTCAAGAAGATTTCTCCTGTAAGAGAGGCGATCCAAAACAGAGCACGGCGGAGCAGCAAGCTTCTTCCTGGGAGTGGCAGGAGGAGAGGTTTTGGCACCACGTGAAGACCTTTTGTGTACCAGCGGTTGTTTGGTGAAAAGAACTCTAGGTGAAGACGGTGAATGAATTCCATCGGCACGGGGTTTCTTAAAGAAAGAACGGACCGCTTCTAAGAACTATTTCCAATCCCCTCTGTCCGTAGACACGATTACTCTCGGACGAGAAGTTTGGGCGGGAATTCAAATCCGTCGCGATCTGTACAACCTTCCTACAATCCTTACAACCTTTCTACTTCCTACGCAACCACTCTTATCACTTCTATTATTCACACAAACAACCCGAGATGCACACTTCGATTTAGAGTGGAACTCATAAACAATATTTGGAAGCAACATGGCCTTGGACTGATTGACGCACCTGGTAACGTTCCTAGAATTACTTGGCAACTTTTTAAGTGTGCGCTAGTACTATGAACCGTCGACAAATTCTAGAATTGAGTAATTTTAACCATCTTACTCGTTCAACTACTAATGATCATTGGTTTCAGAGAACTAACCCCATTCAAGATTTTCCTTTTGGTCGTATGGTTGAAATCTACAGTCAAAGGTGTAGGTAGCTATTTAGATTTGTTCTCGATTTATTTGGCATGTTTGAAGAATAAACTAGAAACAATAAAGCATTTATTATTTGAGATTTACACGTCTTTTTCCACTTTTTAAAACTGCTTTATCAGCCAGTAGATGCATATGCTTATTAAAGTTTTTCTATTTTTTTACGTTTTTTCTAGTTTCCCAGGTATGCTATAAAAATTAAAGTATCGAATAGACCAATTGGAGTAATATTCCCACTGTAATAATATACGTAGTTTTGTCGTCCCAGAAGACAAGCATAAAGTTTTTTAAATTTTTTTTACAGCTTTATAGGTTGAGAAGACCCACAGCTTTATTGCAAATGTGTTTCCACTCTGTTTTATTTTTCGCCAATTGTTTCCAGGTCCTGACTTCGAGTTGACGGAGATGCTTTGCTACTGCCTTTATT
This sequence comes from Ignelater luminosus, assembly GCA_011009095.1. NCBI lineage: Eukaryota > Metazoa > Arthropoda > Insecta > Coleoptera > Elateridae > Ignelater > Ignelater luminosus. The sequence continues at coordinate 30,121 of VTPC01089013.1, forward strand.
CTCGGTCTTTTCCTTCGTCGCCTGACAGCATGTTTTGCTATCTTTTGTTTTGGAAGTCTTTGAACACGTCACGTCACCTCCTTCTTTGTGCTCTTACTATATTTGTTATCGAAGGTTCTCCATACAATTGCATCAGTTCATTATTGCTCTTCCTTTACCATATATCTCCTGTTTTCCCTCCATTTTTCTGAGTACCTCTCTCTCCCAGACTTCCAACATTCCTTTCCCTTTTTAGTTCAGTTTCCAAAGTTCACTATCATAAAAAGCAACTGGTCTGATAGATACTTAATTTTATTTTCTTTAATATATCCTTTCATCGCAGTATATGAGTCAAGGTCTACGTACACTTTGTGTCTTGTGTTATCTATTCTAAAATTCTTGTTTCTTCATTGTTATTGTCTGCTATTGTTACGCCTAAATAATTGAATTTCTCTACTCTTTTATAGCTATATCATCTATCATTCTCTGCAGTACTCTCTAATTTTGTCTCATGTCTTCTTTGTTCTCCTTTCTGTGCCACATACTCACATTGTTTTATTCTCATTTATTTTTATCCTTTTACATATTATTTGCTGCACTTTTCACTTTTTCATTGCTTTTATTAAGTTTTCTCTGTCCCTGGCTAAAATTACAATGTCATCAGCATATGTCTTGATTTTTGATTACTGATTGTATAGTGTTCTATTAAACCCACATTGATACTGCCCCATTTCTGTTCTGTTACGTCTGCTGATTGATTTTTTATTGTTATTGCTAGAATTTTATAGGCGACGTCCAGTAGTGCTATGGGTCTGTAATTTCCACAATTTGTGGCATCTCGCTCTTTATGCATTGGACAGATTACAGCTTCTTTCCACCTTTTCGGCATTACTTTTCTTTTCCATACTTTAGTCCAGTCAACGAAGACCAGAAAAGGTCGATTAGGGGAAATAATTCGTGTAGTCGCAAATATTATGAACGACATACTAAAAATCCTGACTGTTACGGGACGAGCGGGGAGTGGGGAGGACGTTTAAAGGTGAGTTTTTCAGGTTTCCCTTGAATAACTTAAAAACCGCGACTTCTAGGGAAAAAGTGTATCCATACAAAAGTAAACTACATGAAATGTCCTCCAAAAAAGGTTCTATTCATTTTTTTCTCTAAAATGAATAGTTTGCGAGATGCAAGGGATGGAAATATTGCAGATTATTAAAACTAGTGTTTTAATGCCATAAAATTAAAAGAGAATTGGTACAAGTACAGTTTTTCCTTACAAAAGTCTACGTTATATTTATAACAATATAACTGCCTTATAAATATACCATATAAGGTTAAATTCTACGGTATTTTTATAAATAACGGAATCAATCAAACCTCTTTGGTTTCGAAGTTGAACCGTCATCCATTGTGACAGATTTTGATAATATAAGTAAAAGACAAAAAAATATAACGTATTATGAAGCAAAATTGTGCAACAACAGATTTTTCTTGTACAAATGTTACGTTATTTATAACAAAAAAACGGTATAATTATACCGAAAACGGCTATTGCGTCATCCTTCTAATGTTTAATGTTATTAAATGAAGTGGTTGAGACCGAATATTAAATGCCTGTACATCTGTAGAGATGGAATGCACGTGGCCGGTTGGAATGGGATCAAGCAACCCCTTTCTTTGTGCATCAACTTTCTCAATATCCCGTCCCTCCTCTCCAATATATTTCACGTCCAGTTCTCTTATTTGAGTCGACAAAATAACTATGGTCGTGTTTATATTGGGGAGTTTATTTGCAGTTATTAAGTGAGTTTTTTACTTAAAGTAGGTACCTATAAACAATGGCCGAAAAGTGTTTAATTTGTGAGCGTGATGCTGTCAGTGATTTATGTAACGTAGGTGAAAAGGGGATGCGTGGATTGGTAAATGCAAGTGATCTAAGAAAAGATGGAAACGCTAAAAGTTTCAGGAAAAAGAAGCACGGTGTTGTTCATGAATCTTGCAGAAAAGAAAACACCACAGCTGACTTAATTAAAAGATTTCTGAAAGAAGCTCTTTCAGAGCAACAATCTTCAACGTCACATGGTAGTCCACGTTTGCGTTTAGCTGAAGTAAAATTTGATTTTAAAACTAACTCTCTGTTTTGTGCGAAATCTATTGACGATAAATTTCATGATAAACAGAAGAAAAATCCCCAACATTTGCGGCGAAAGGTTTACAGTGTTTGATAGTTCAGTTACGACAATACAATTACAGTTCGTGCACAGGAGAGGAAGGATGAATGTGGAAGCATCATCCTAAGACGTATCTGCTCAATCGGGGATCTACAGGCTGCAGATGCAGCATATCATAAGGATTGCTGTAAAAAGTTTTTTATAGCCTCTACACCTACATCGAGAAAAAGGGGATGCTTTAACAATGAAGAGATTTCTGCATCAATGGAGGAGATATTCAGTTACATAGAAGGAAATGATGACTGCCAGTTCTTCTTGGACGAGTTGATGGAACAAGTTTCGGGAACAATACCTCATATAAAGACAATCAAGGAGAGAATGAGAGATAAATATGGGGACCGCATTGTTTTCAACATAATTCGCCCCAAAAAAACTGTTGTGTGCTTTCGTAGTGCAGGAAAAAAAATTTCAAATGATATGTGGTATTCTTCAAGGTGCAAAGACGAACAAGCATAACGGGAAAAAATCTTAAAGCAGTTACAGCAATAATCTTGTTTTTCCACCTTGTGACAAATTCTGTAGTGGAGCTGAGGAAATGGTACCTTGTACACTTCGTGCCTTCATGGACTGCATTTCAGCAAAAAAAAGGGCAAAACAAAAAATTGAAAAAGAGCTGACATCTATATCCCATGCCCTTATTGCTGCTATTTGCCCTCGATCTTTCATATCTCCTATCGTACATGCTGCCGCTCTGTTCATTCACAGAAAGTTTGCATCCAAAAACTTGGTCCAACTACTTGTTTTTTTTGGGATTCAGTAGAACTTACCACAAAGCTCAACAGCTGGAGTTATCAAATGTCTACCACACTGAAGAGCCTGCCCCAAGCGCAATATTGTGTCAATATGTATTCGACAGTTCCGATTTTAATGTCTCCACTATCGATGGCTGGAATACTTTTCACAGCATAGAAAGCATCGAATGCATCATTCCAGTCTTAGCTCTCTTACCACCTGTAAAGGTCCAGAGGCTTAAATCTGCTCTCTTTGCTACAGAAGTAGGCTACCTAGGTGTAATAGAACCTCAAACGTTTGAACATCGGACAAGCAATGCATTACAGCAGATTACTGTTCTTGACTTGAACATGCTCAATCCCATTCCAGCGGACAGATTTACACCCACCTTGTAAGATATACTGTGGATGTGTGGTAAGTGGCTCCACTCAGTGCAATCCACCCCAGAAGTGCCAGCAATTCCTGAATGGAAGGGATTTATGCAGTTGGCCAGTAACATAATTAATGGTAAAAGAAGTGCAGTAACTTTCCTGCCATTCATTAATTTACCACCAAGTGACTACAGAACGGTATACACGCCTTTACAATACGCTACCAACGATAGCCAGCAGCAAGGTGTCACTATTTGTTTTGTTACTTTCGACCAACCGTTGCATAGAAAGGCTCGAAAAATTCAGTCTGGGATAGTTTCTGTGAAATTAGGAGGATTTCATACACTCATATCCTTCATCGAGTGTATTGGTCACACAATGGCAGGGTCTGGGCTGAAAGAAGTGTTATGCCTAGTTTATGCTGCAAACTTAGTTGACAAGATCTTAACTGGGCATGCTTACAGCAGAGCCGTTCGAGGACGTTCAAGCTGTTTTAGCTCGGATCATTCTGGAAAAAGCCAGCGTTTCAGAAGAAGAAAAGAAGAAAATTATCATCATTTTGAGCTGTATGGAAGATCTTTCTGTACAAAAAATTAAGGGGGCTGCTTGGTTGGCATCAATTTTAAATAAATTCAAGAATGAGCTGGATTGTGTCAAGAAACACGGACCTACCGCAGTATTTTAACATGATTTCATTGATGAAGAAGTTCATAGATTCTGAGCGCCGCGGTGATTGGAATGGCCACTTGACCTGTGTTCAGAGCATGATACCATTCTTCCACGCAAGCGGTCATTTTCAATATGCAAAATGTGCCCATCTTTACGTGCAAGACATGCTAGCATTGAAAACTAGTCACCCACATGTGTTCAAGGATTTTGCATATAAGGATTATTTTACCATAAATCGAACTGCGTCGCGTTGGGCAGGGGTTCGGTCAGACATGACCATAGAGCAGACTCTAATGCGCTTCATTAAAAGCTCAGGTGGCCTGACGCAAAGAAGAGGAATAACTGATTCTGTTCTAGCGAAGTGGATTGGTGGGTTTCCTGGATCAACCGCCATCTGCTCGTCATTAGAGGAGTTTGCTGGAGTAACATTTTCAAGTGGGGAGCAGCGTGTTGATTTACGGGTATCACTGTAAAATAGGGATGGACAAGACCGGGGAAAGATTTATTAATGGTTGAATGACCATCCTCCTTTTCCGAAACTAAATTTGCTTATTTTTCTGTCGACAGGGATAATCGGAAACTCAAAAATAAATAGTCACCGAGCCCTAGAAATTGGTACCAGAACAATGCAAAGTTTTGTTGGTTGTAATTTTGGTGTCATTAAACAGTCTAAGAAGAATGTGGTGGTATCATTGGCTAGTTTGAGCAATTCCGTAAAAGTGAAAGGTGAAACAGTAACTGTAAATCCTCTGACAATTTTCCAAAGAGCTGTCATTGCAAAAAAGAGTGATGAAGATGTTGCACAGCTTATGGAATATGAATTATCTTCATTTTCGTTGGCTCTCTTTCATGAAGGGGGAATGAGGAAAAGAAAGAAGTCTTCTCTCTACGATGCTTTTTCAGAGGATAATTATGCAACTCATCATTTAAGAACGAGCACCAATATAGTAGATGGAGGCTTGCTCCTTCACGGCGTGTAATGGAATGTGGGCACCAAGATTTCTGTACTTTGCGATCAGTACATAGCCTATGTATTCAAACATTACGGTCAAAACTATGCTGTGGTTTTCGATAGTTATGGTGTCGTCAATAGTGCAAAACGAGCAGAGCAGAAGAGAAGGGGCCTCACAAAAACTTTAGTTGACATTAATTTTAATGAAAGCATGAATGTCACTGTTCAACAGGAGCATTTTCTCGCAAACGAAAGGAACAAAACCAGGCTTATACAACTCCTCAGTGACAAAATGACAGCAAGGGGAATAGAAACAATAGTTGCTACAGAGGATGCTGATGGCACTATAGTGAGATGTGGGTTAGAGAAAGCTGCCCTATACCCTACTGTTACAATAATAGGGGAAGATGTCGACTTGATTGTTTTACTCATTACTTTTGCACGACCAGGAAGTAACGTTTACTTCATGAAGCCTGACAGGGGTAAGGTGAAATCAAAATTGTTTTCAACAAACAAACTCCAACAACTTCCTTTTGCTGAAACCATCCTCTTTCTCCTTGCCTGTAGCGGGTGTGACACCACCTTCACTATTTACAACAAAAATGTACCAAGCAACTGAGTGGGGATGAAATCGAGGGGAGGATGGATCGCTCACCCCAGGAACAACAAAAAACCCAGTAGCATCCGAAGCGATACTGAACAGCATCTTTTGCCGTTGTTCTACTGGGTGTGGGGGACGATGTGGATGTTAAAAAGCCGGCATTCTATGCTCCATGGCGTGCGGCACGTACCATGGTGGCTGCATGCATCGTTATTCCATCAGCAAGATGAGGATGACAATGATGATTCAATTGTCGATTTTTAAAATATAAAATAAGATATTTGTTTTAATAAGTAATGTAGTTTTCCCTCCACCCCCCGCTTACCTTCCTCCGGTCAGGATCTTTAGTACGTTGTTCATGACACTCCTTCTTTCCACTGTACAAAAATTTGCGACTACACGAATTATTTCCCGTATTTTTCCTTCTTTGACTGGACTATTAACACTCCTGTGTCGGCTGTATCAATTCTCAAGCCTTCCAAAACCACATTATTTCTTCTTGCTTCTTTTTCCACTCATTCATCATTGCTTTTTACTTCATTCAATCCTTTCCTTATCTGATTGTTTTCCTTTTTTAAATCTTTGCATTCCTTTCCAAATTTTCCAACTTCTTTCTTTAAATTTCTTGCTTCCTCTCTATATTTCCTCATTTTCGATATCTCTAGCTTTTCGTCATTCTGTTCTGGAGTCTTAGATAGCGATCTTTTAGTTTTACTACTTTTTTCAAATATTTTGCTGTCTGTTAGAAACCCTACGTTTTTTGTTCCATGAGTATCCTTTTTAATGTTTCTTAATCTTCTACCCAATTTCGCTCATTTAGGAAGACAGAATTATTAATCACTGAATTATGGTATGGACTGTAACAGAAGCACACTCTAGTAAAACAAAATGCAAAATTTACCTTTTATGACTTTCATTACGCAAACTTTTAAGAGATATTTAACCTTAGAATTCACCAAAAATAAAAAATTATATTTTATTAAGTATAGTGTACAAAAAACATAAATAAATAAATGAATGGATATTCTTTATCATTTTGTAAGCCTTCTTTCTCCTGGTCATCGTCGGAGAGCGTCTTCGGACAACTGTCCAATTGGACACATAAAATGGCCCAACACATCTGATCCGTGTGCTTGTGGAAGCTTACTGGCATAGGATACCAGGGATATAGCTTTATATAGAGTTTCGCAGTTTTTATCTTGTACTTTTTAAACTTTGTCGTATTTATAGCATATCCACTTGATATTGTGTCTAATATTGTGGAGAAACTTACACTAAAAGTTTTATCTATGCCCATAATTTTTAATACCTCCTCAACATCTTTAAGAAAACGTCTTTCCGTGTTTCCATCGTTCGTGTTTCCCTTTCCTTGTACCACCACGTTTATAAGGAGTCCCATTTCTGATTCATTCAACAAATCAAAACTAAAGAAATTATTGGTAAAACTAAGTGAAGATTTATTATAGATTTTAAAGTAGAAACTCAAACCTACAAAACAGAATAAAATTTGTCGTGAAACTTTTTGAAACTTTTTTTGTTTAACTACCGCAAGCCCTTTTATGTACTATCCGGTAAACTTTTTTATTACACTTACAACAACAAACTAATACTACAAATATGCAAAACTTTAATAGCATCAACAAAAGACTGCTCATCGACACAACACTTTGCAATAGCATAAGTGCGTCAACACAATACTTCTACTTTTAACGTTGGTCTCAACAAATTGGACCAGTCCAGACCTGTTAAATCTACAGTATATTAACAATTGACTCTTTAACTTGCTACGTATACTATTATTTTTTCGAAATGAGAAATTCCATTTTCTACATTTTGTCTAGCTAATTATTCAAAATTGATCACCGTGCGTCGGTCCCTACCAATATTCATATTAATCGGTCTGCCATTACTTTTATCACTGCCGCGCACAAAGTCAATTTACCCAATTCGTAATTGCTTTTATTAATCTACTCTTACTTGAAGTTTTGGCACCTCTCCTTTTATCCCTTTCCTTCTATCTTGATACACACTCTAAACACACTTTACTTAATTTAATAACTCTCAGATTCCCAAACAATTCAGATTAAATAACGTTCACCACCCACAGTTCAACACAACCCTCTTGAGAACTACATCACTGATACGTTCAAGGACAAGCTCAATGTAACAATAAACAGAGATATGATAGATAGAATGCCTAGGATCGGTGAAAAAATTGAGAACAATTTAAAAACAATTATAATCAAGTATACTAATTACAAGGTTCGTTAGACTACTCTAAAATATAGAAATAAATTTAAAGGCAGTGGTCAAGGAAGATCATCATTCACGCACCGTTGAAAACTAAAGTATGACATTTAATGAACATTCTGTACCTTGGACTACTGATGCTATCAAAGAAATGATGTCCAGTAAAGATAAAGCTTTTGAAAGATTTAAAGAAA
>VTPC01089014.1:0-22079 GCA_011009095.1 Ignelater luminosus
AAAAACGGTTGTTTTCGCGGTTTGCGCCGCGAAGGATATTAAATTGTTGGTGCTCTGAGGAGCCTCAGGCTGAGGGACTTGGGTGAGATGAGGATAGAAGTATCACTGTCTGCCGTTTCCAGTGGGGACAGATCGGAAGCTACTAAGATTTGGTGATTGGAATGGTAGCCGGGCCTACGCCCCTAAAACGTAAACTTTGTGCTGGTGGTATAGTGCGGCAGTCGCGACCGATTCGACCTTCTACCGCGTCGTTTGTTATGTGAAGCTGGCCCTACGCCTCCCTCAAAACGTAAGGTCCGAGCTGGTGGTGTGGTGTGGTGCGGTAGAAACGGCCCTCTGTCGTCTCGTAGGTGGTGGAATTGGAGCCGGTACGGCGCTCCCTAAACTCACTGGATCCGGACTGGTGGTTGTGTGGCAGCCTCTCCCTCTACCGCATTGTTGTTGTGGTTGCTCCCATACTCTTCTCCGCTTGTGTGCAATTATATCGCTTCCTATCATTGTTTTTTTCTGTTGTCTTATTGTTTTTTCTTTTGATATTTTTTTTTATCATTACCCCGAGGGCAGCCGTATATGTTAACTCAACTTTTCTGTCACATTCTTCTCAGTTAATTCATCTTTTTTCTAGTTCCTTACATGTCCTTTGATCCACCTTACCTGAATTCTGACCTTTCCCGACAATTCGCTAAAGAGTTAGCACACCATTTAGGTCCAGCAGCGCCTATCACTGCTGAAGGTGCAACGCGTAATCATTATCTCGTATGTGTCTCTCTGAGGGTGAGCAGTTCGCATTGGAACGTCGCGCTCCAAGCTCCCAGTCTGAAATCTTTTCTTGATATTTCCCTTCACTGGTTAAAAATTATTAATTCTACATCTACTCTTTCGTTAGTGGTTCGCGAGCCGTTTGTATAAATCTGGATCGCGTCGTCTGTTTCCTCCCCTTTCCCGCTGCTAGCGAAACGAAGGCTCCCCGTCTCTGCCAGGTGTTCTCGGATTTCCGGGTGTGCCCTCCTTTCTATCTTTTCTCCCAAATCCCAACTGTTACAGTACATTTTCGATTTGTCAACTTCCTTTTTTGAGATTAGATCTTGGTCTCTGATTTATTACTAGAACGCTTCGGTCGCCCCGCCTCTGCCGCTAAAATTCATTGTTCGCTCAGTAATTTTTTGTTTTGCTTGGAAATGTCTGCAATCTTCCCTTCCTCTCCACAGTCCTAGTTCACGCTGTGTTGAGGGCGGAAAACACCTGGCTGCAGCATCTTTTCCGCATCGCGACCTGACGGACGTCAGAGACATTTGATTAGTAGGTTTGCTGGTTGCGAATCACCATATCAAACGGCTTTCCGCTGTCTTACTCCCCACCACACACATTTTGAAAAAAATAATTTTTTCCGTCTTACTGCATACCAACGCGTTACCCTTCGGTGTAACAGAATCAGTAGTATTCTTATATAATATTTCTACAAAACGGTATTTATACTGGAATCACTGCTACTTTTAAAGCCAGCAGCCGGTGTCAGGCAGATACAATGACGATTAGCACCATTGCAATGCCACACCAATAAAATTAAGTACAACAGCAATGATTGAAGAGGAATTTGCAACAGAAAGAAATTGAAGGGCTCTTCGAAATATACAGAAGAAAGGTAGGAGAGTATGCAAGTGGAGAAATGGTTGGGTTTATTTGAGGTGAGAATTAACAGAATGGTGGGATTTGAAGGCAAGTGACTTGTTCAAGAAGAGAAGATTGCGAGCAGATGACTTAAAGTGTTCTTGGTTTTCTGTGTAATAGCCTTTTGTGTGTGAAAGAATATGAACTTGATATTTTGTAGATTTTTTGATGCCAGAGAACAAAACAAAAATAAGTATTTAAAGAAGAAAATAAACAGGAAACATAAAATATGTTCTCTAAAGGAAGTTTGTGATTCTTGTAAGCACTAATCGGCTGTCATCTAATTAATTGATGCGCAAGCTTCTTCTGGGAAGGCAAACATATGTGCTAACTTATCAGGAATCGTAGTCTCCTTGAGCTTCATAAAATTAGATCTGGCACTTTCAGTTAATGACTTGGTTTCTGTACATACAAATTCCAGTTTGAGCTGCATTGAAAGAGATATTCTCGTCTTTTCATTACCTCAGTTGAACCCATTACAAGTATTACTGTGAAATTGAAATGTTATGTCGCAGCTATAAAAAATTTCAGTTTTTAAGGTCTTAAGAAGGTAGAACTTGAAATCTCTTAGTAAATTATAATAGCTGCAAGTTACTTAATGCTGAAACCTCAGGTATATGCAAGGTACCAAGCGCAAATCTTTTTTAAGGTTACACAGTAAATACTGTTTGTTTTAGGTTTTAAGAGTTAATACGGAAATCATGAATGCGAAGAATAGGATGTAGAATTTAAGGAGAAGGAAAGAGAGAACTGTAAATTCACAACTCGCAATTAATATTTTTGCGAAGGACAACTATAATGATGAGCGTTATTACAAAATTCAGAAAAAATAAATGGCCTTGCCTAACTCGGGCATAATATCTGAGTAGACATTGTTCTACAGAATTTTCTATAGACTTTTATAGGAAGTCGAAGAATCTACACCGAGAGCAGAGCTGAGCAAAACACTTCAAGCACTGCGTTTGAATTCTTTTTTGAAATGAATGCTTAGAGTTTGGTATTAAGACTGATACTAAATTTAACATGAAACACTTTTTGAGTGTTGCAAGTGCTTTCAGAGGGCTTCAAGCACCTTTAGAGTACTTAACACATTACGAGTGCTTGAAGCACTTCTCAGTATTTCAGAAGACGAGCCGTCTTATAAGAGCTTGAGGTACTTACACAGCAAGGTAAAGCACTTTCACAAGAACTTGAAGCACTGTTTAGTATTTCAAGCACTTACAAAAACTCCAAGCACCCAGATTATGATTGGTGCTTGAAGTTTCAATTTTCAACTACTTGGTAATTGGTGCTTTGATTTTCCGTTACTGTGCTTGGTTTGAATTATTAGAAGTAATTGCAGAATTACATCTATTGATGAGCAGTTTAGGGCATATTTAAAACGCTGAGTAGTATTGCTGAAACGTCTCTGATTTCTTGGACCTGCATTGAGCTTTTTGCGCCAATACAAGATTGATCAAACTTTTCTCCTACCGATCTGTTGATTTCTTCTTTCGATTTCTTTCTTAATAATGGTTTTGAATATATCCTTCTTGTTGCAAGCCTGTCCCGCATTCCAACATTCACAGAAACACTAAAACCATCACGTGAAGACAATAGCACACTATAGTGGTGTAATTCTGAACTTACGATTCAGTTACAATGTGTACCTTTCAATTTCACTTATTAGTTTCCTCATTTGTTCGTGTGCATTTGAAATTGCATTGAAATGTACTTCTCTGTATATTAAACTTCCTTTTATTTCAATGTTAAAATTGTTTCATGTTTTGTGTTAAATAACATGACGGCAAACAGCGCAGCGCGTCTGGAAGAAAGAAGAAATGATTTATCTCTGCGAAATAGATGTTAACTTTATGAACGCACATTATTTAAAAAGTAAACTGTTAATGAGCGCCTTAAATTATATTTTCCGAGCTAGAATTTACCTTACAAAAAAGGTAGAAAAAATAAAAGGATGCTTTATCCTGGGGACATCACCGCACGTGAAATATGTGTACGAATTGCTTTTGTTTAATGGAAATTTCTGGGAGCTCGGATTCTAAGACAAAATTAAAATAAATGTTTTTGTAAAGCTTTTCCGTGTAACATAAAAAATTCTGCTTGTAAACATAGAGAGGAAGGAGAAGGTCAAAAAAGCAGAGCACACCATTATGTGGTCGCTCTTGTACTAAAAGCGATCCTTGTACTAAAAGTGTTGGCGAAGGAAATTTGAAACTTGTATTTTTTTTACCCCCGTGTAAAAAGTTGGTATTATTAGCTCTCGATATTTCGATACCTCATCGATCTCTGTTAAATATAGGAAAGCTAAATTTATACTTGGAACTAATTTGAGGACTCTTGTTACAAGAAAAGATTGTTTTAAAAGGACAACCTAATTAATTGAACATTTCTTTCATTTTCTTATACAAAAGCAAAAAGTCCTAAAAACAAGTCAAAGTCAACAAGTGTCGCAAAAAAGTTGTGTTATGTTGTCAAGAGACGTTGCACGAACGGTTGACGTGATAATTCTTTCTTGCTTTTTATTCTTTTCTTTCGTTTTATATTAGTTGAAAAATGAAGTGGCATTTTCTTTCTTTTACCTCACATCTTTTGAAAATGTATGATAAGAAATTTCTTTGTAGAGGCGTGAAGTGAACATCATTCCCTAAGAAATTACCTACTCCACTTCTTGTTTTTAGGGGTTTTATCTTTGTGTGGTTGTCTCAATGGGCTGAGCAATCAATTGACGCTAAATTTATTATCAAAAGTGGACAATATTTTACGTGAAATGGAGTCGTAAAATGAAATTTGTCGTGCGCATCATAAAACCTGTCAAAATATCTTTTAGTAGGGAAAAATATTATATGTATTTAATACCTTCAATAAGGTAGTAATAGCTTATTATTTAGACTCATAAACATTTTTCTAACTTAGATCAGGAACATCATTTTTATTGTACATCTGAAAAATTAGTTAACATAATGAACGAATTTCCTTCTGTAGCGTAGTTACAACAAAGTTCGTATTTTATCATTAGTAGGAATTTTAACTTCCAAATACATACATGACGCTACACTAAAGCAATAATATTGATATTTCCTGTTTATGTGATTCATTCCCTTTGTTATTATGCACAATTCTACCCTTCTTATGCTAAATTCTGCCTTTGTCGTTTCCTTGTCGTTGACTCTATTTTATTTACGGTTTCTCTCTACTTCTGGTTGATGCTCACCCTGATACATGTCTGGGAGAAATTACTTACTAGTTATCGAGTATTTCAGAGCCTGTCATCTATCTGTTTCAAACTAATTTAGGCTCTTACGATAGCTATCTTCAATTCCTTTAAGAACAATTATCTTCTAACAACCACTTTGCTGTTCTTTCTTCCTCTACTCTATCCAGTATCACCATCTTCAGAATATTTAGTTGCTTCCACTTCCACTACTATTATCATTTCACTGTAGCAAACGCGTTTACTTGCACTTCCACCAACTCTACCATCTTAGACCGAAGAGAAGCAACAAAGCTTCTAAACAGCCACTGCTGCCTTGGAGAACAAAACGACGATGAATGACGATGATGACATAAAGAACTAATATCACACTTGAAATAAATTGGATTTATGTACATAGTGTTATGCAAATTTGCAACCAATACTTATTAAGTAACAAAGTGACTTAAGGTCAAGTTTGACTCTTTTAAAAATTTTAACAATCATAGATCAAGTAATAGAGCAAAACCAATTCTTGATTACTATTTTTATTTTTTCTTGGTTAACTTCAAGTTTTAATATCTTTGAAAGAAGAACAGATAGGAAAGAATTCTTGAAGAATATGATTTCTTTTATCCCATAATATCATTCGTCAAGCTATGGTTGCATACTTTCTTAACATTATATATTTCTTGATTTAACAACACAAAAAATGTGAATGTCAATGATCAGCCATTTCCTTTTCTGACTGACATGAGGTTTTGTTTTATTATTGTTCTTAGCTTAGAATGGACTCTTCTATTCCATGGCCAAGTCTTTGTTAATTCAAGCCTCAAAATTTGAACTTTTTGGACTGTTTAAACGGTTTAGGCTGTTTAGTTTGTACCAACTTCTTCCCAAGCTAGATTGGTTGAGGCTGACTGCTATGAAGCAGATTGCGCAACCCAGGTCTAGTTCAATGGCTGGGTTGTGGGTCCTGTAAGCTGTTAAAGGAACTTAAAAATAGAAAAGTATAAAAATTTACATCGGATGCTATATATAGTGCAACTTTTGCAAGATCCAACAATGACAAAAATGGTATCAATAAAAAAATGCAAACAGGACAAAAACGACTAACAAGTAGGTTGTAAACATACACAAATAGTAAGCAAATGCAATAATAAAATAAAAATTTTAAATAGTAAACAGGCAGATACACACAATGTCAATAAAAGTATCACATATCACAATTAATTATTTCTCTAAATGAGCGAAATGTACAGATGCAAAAGCAACCAAGATTTTAATATTAGTAAAACGTGCTTGCCCGAAAGGCAGCAATACTCTTTGAACGCGGTAATCTAAAATATATATTTATCCCGTAAGCGATCAGTTCGCGTGCGCTCACATTAAAAACCGAAAGCGCAAAATCAACAATCAGAAACACAATTGTGAGGCAGAAATTAAATTTAGCTAAGTACGGCCACTTTACATTTACTAAGAAATTGAAACCTTAACTTAACCTAATCAGTAATAGACACCCAAGCATACAGCTATTGACTAAAATATCATGCAAATAGTAACTTGATTCACTTGCAAAGACTAACCTCACTATTTGTATTTTAACAATATTTTATTAAATTTAATACCTAACACATGGGCTGAAAAGTCCTAGGCCTAACAAAGAAAACACGGTTTTTTTTGTTCAAAATTAGCTTTATTCATCAACGTAATTTCCATCAAGAACAACGCAATCATTCCAGCGCCGCTCTAACATTTCAATACCACTTTTGTAGAACGATTTATCTTTTGCCTCAAAATAGGACTCAGTTTCAGCGATAACCTCTTCATTCGAGCGAAATTTCTTACCGGCAAGCATTGTTTTTAGGTCTGCGAACAGCCAGTAGTCGCTGGGAGCCAAATCTGGCGAATACGGTGGATGTGGGAGCAATTCGAAGTTCAATTCATGTAGCTTTGCCATTGTTTTGATTTACTTGTGACACGGTGCGTTGTCTTGATGAAACAAAATTTTTTTCTTTGCCATATGCGGTCGTTTCTTTGCAATTTCGGCCTTCAAACGCTCCAATAACGCTATATAATATTCACTGTTGATGGTATTTCCCTTCTCAAGATAGTCGATGAATATTACACCACGCACATCCCAAAATACCGAGGCCATGACCTTTCCAGCCGATTGTTGTGCTTTCGGTCGCTTTGGACGAGGTTCACCAGTTGCTGTCCACTCAGATGACGATCGTTTTGATTCCGGAGTGAAGTGATGGATCCACGTTTCATCCATTGTCACATATCGACGCAAAAATTCCGGTTTGTTACGTTTAAACATGGCCAAACACTGCTCAGAAACATCAACACGTTCTTGTTTTTGGTGAACAGTGAGCAAACGCGGCACCCACTTTGAGCAGAGCTTTCTCATAGTCAAATGCTCATGCAATATAAAGCCAACACGTTCTTTTGATATCTTTACAATGTCAGCTAACTCACGCAACTTCACTTTTCGATCATTCAAAACGATTTTGTGAATTTTTTTGATGTTTTCTGGTGTTACCGCCTCATTTGGACATCCACTGCGTTCTGCATCATCGGTGTCTCTACCACCACGTTTGAAGTCAGCAAACCAACGTTTTATTGTTGTTTCTGATGGAGCGGAGTCCCCATAACACTTTTCAAGCCATTGCTTCGCTTGAACGGTATTTTTTCCCATCAAGAAGCAGTGTAAAATTAAAACACGAAATTGTTTTTGATCCATTGTTTTGAAAATAACAAAAGTAGCGTCACTCTTAGCACAATAACTTACAAAATAATGAATAGAATATCATGAAATTTTAACAGCATTCTTTTGAAGGTTAGTACTAACTGAAAAAGCGGTGAATGCAATAGAACTAGCGCCATCTATTTGTTAGGTCTGGGACTTTTCAGCCCATGTGTTATATAACCCATGCTAACTACATCGTGTTGGAGTCGAACTGGAGTCTTCTTGGGGACAGTCAGTTTTCTAAATACCCGTGGGGATTGATAGGACCTCTGAGAAGCCTTTGATTCTGAGGGTGCGAAACACAAGACCATAGAATTAAATTATGCAATAAGACAGCAAATTAAGTCCAAAAATTCAATTCAGGTAGAGATAACCTGAATTAACACATACACAAACCTCGAGAATCTAAATAGCTTCTTATTTGTTCACAGTTACTACTGCATATTCTTCCCGATTGATAATCTTCCCGAATTGATAATCAAATTCACCAACTGCCTCAATACCAATTTAAACGATATAACGGTCTACGCGGTTGAACCAGATTATCCTAGATGGTACAGATAAATTAGGATTGATCACCTGGACCTGATATCTCGAAAACCCCAACATGATTCAACCAAACTTCAACAAGGAGAATAAGAACACTAACAGCTGGCTGTTAAATCAAACGACACGGGCCTGCAATTAAAATTAATAGAACCAAGAAGAAATGAGGTTAACCTAAGTTTACTGCGCGGCTGTAAGGCAATTAAGAGACAAAAGCAAAAATTATACATAAGGCCTGTTCTTCACAGCTAAGATCTGTTACGAAAATGGGATATCGCACTTGGGGTAAAGCAGACTAGGCAACCCAAATACATATAACAACAATATATGTAAGTAAGATATATTCTCATCTGGGTCAGATGTCCAATTTTATGTGGTTTGCAGAATGATTTTGTTCTAAAAGACTTTTCTTACCATGTCAGATATTGCAACTTCAACTTTCATTAATTTCATGGTGTTTCCGCCATAAAATCTTAACGTAAACTTGCTTGGATCTTTCTGATCATAAGTATTAGAAACTTGAACGTTTGTCAGAAGACTAGGAGATGTTGTAAAGTTCATTTGACGCTGAATAAGCGAACTTAATATTTATAATTGGATCTTTTCTCTAGGGCAAAGGGTGCACACGAACTACGCTAATCTTATCCGATTTGACAGAGCTTGATTTGTATTTCCCCTTGGGGTTGGTACTATCCCGTGAATCCTAAATAAGCCAAGATATTGTTGATCCTTGTCTCAACAAACACGTCTGTGGAATTTGAGCGATTCACCACCCTGACTCGTGACGAGTTAAAACACGCTTTACTATACGCACCGTTACTTAGCAAATTCTTACAATTCAAATTCATCAGTCGTCTGCAAGCATCATAAATTTTTAGTCAACCCTAAAGCCATTCTGTTGGTAAAACACCGGTTTCTATTGTTCTTCTTTCGTAAATAACGACCTTATACAAATATTTCATCTTTCTCATCGTATTTACATTTTGTGCTATTAAATCTAGGTTTATTTTATCTAAATATAAGATTCTTATGCTATTACCGTTCAGCCTCTGGAGTAACGGATTGCTCAATGGGAGGTAGCTCAATAGGCTGTACCGTAGATCCTGTAAGCTGTAAAGGAACCTGGAAATAAAATTAAGTTTGTTTTTAAAGAAGACGCCAATCAAGTTGCTTTGTTGTATCTTCTGGCGGGATGATTAAATGATGGCCTTGCCTCCGGTAAGTGAGCTGAGAAGTAGCTTTTCGTATGTTAAGCATTCGCATGAATACATACAACATATTAAATGGGGGAAAGATCCCGAGATCTGGTGGCCAAGGCAAAAGGTTGACGTTGTTCTCTTCAAAACAGTTCAAGGAATTCCTTGCAATGTGAGGACGAGCATTGTCTTATTAAAACAGAAGGTTTTTCCAGAGTTTGCAGATATGGAAGAACATAGGGTTGCACTACTTCCTGAATGTATCGTTGGGTGGTCATATTGCCCCGAATGAAAACCAAAGGAGATCTACTCTCATAGGCAATAACACCCCGTACCGTAACCTCCATAGTGTGGTGCACATGTCTTTCGACTGACAATTGAATGTTGCGCCTTTCTCCACGTCTTCGTCTAACCTTGATACGGCCACCATGAATTCCCAAACAGAACCTTGATCTATCACTAAAACGACTTGATGCCACTCCATGTTCCATTGAAGTCTCTCTGCACCAGACTAAACGTTGTTGCCGGTGTAAAGCTGTAAGGGGAAGCACTAGATGCGGTTCTTTTAAATGCTCCATAAAAACAAATTTTATAATGTAGTAATGTTTTTTTAGGGCATTTGTGTG
Source organism: Ignelater luminosus (assembly GCA_011009095.1). Classification (NCBI taxonomy): domain Eukaryota; kingdom Metazoa; phylum Arthropoda; class Insecta; order Coleoptera; family Elateridae; genus Ignelater; species Ignelater luminosus. The sequence continues at coordinate 9,979 of VTPC01089014.1, forward strand.
TGTATTGCTTGCTTAGAGCCGACCGTTAAAAGTCGGTGTCCCTCTGATCTTAGCCATTTTATCTGAGACAGTACTGAGTTGACTTGGCTCACCTCCGTGTTTAAATCGCACTTGTTGGCACTTTTATTTAGCTGTTAGCCTAGGTCGCAAAATCCCAAATTTATCGCAATAATTTTATTCTGTTTTTCTGGGCACGGTTGTATCAAACTTCCTTCAGCAGTCCTGAAGGTATTTTGATGATATGACGACTGTCTTCTTCTTTTTTCCTAATTACTTTATTTTCTTCTACATAACTTTTTCTGATTGGGTAATAACATTATGATCAAATATTTGATCTACAATACATCGAGTTACACAACAATGCTCTTGGCAGCGCTTTCTTTTCACATACTAAAATTATTTCTTAAGATGAACGAAATGAATTTATTATCTTTTTTTTGTAATTAACAGTAAACTTATTTAAAAATAAGTTTTAAACACGCGCTGTATAGGTAAAATTACTTAGCAAATTTTCACATACTGGCTAACACATACTGGTTTTGATTTTATCAGACTTACTAAATAAAATTTTAATTGTATTCACTTAAGCAAAACGGAAGGCTTAAATGCTTAATTCTATTGATGGGAAATCAATTTAGACGAAATCTCTAGCATTGTTATAGCTATATGAGTTGGGAAAAGGATCTTGAAGATGCCAGCTTTAAATCGGACAGTGACTGTAATGTTCTAAATTTTTTATTTAGGAATGTCACTCAGATATGTGTCTCCTTCTGTGCCTATCTAACGGCGGTAGCGCGTATATGAGCAGTTAACGCTCTAAGTTCGCATTTAGGGGGTCAGATATTTGAAGCCCCTCAGTTAGGTTTTCTGTGCTTCACCTTAGTGGTGCAGGTGAATACCAGGAATTTCCACAGATTTGCTTTTCGTATCCTATCTTTACTAGAGATTTTCATTCTTGGCCGAAGAAGAATTTCTCGAGATTCTAAAGCTGCTGGCTGCTGAATGGGATAGCGAAACGAAGTTTCTCTGCTGCGAGTAGGACCAGCAGACCATTGAATAAAAGTGTTGAACATTTCCGAACTAATAACAATGCCGATGGTAATCATCAAGCAAGTTCTACTAGAGAGTGTGGGTAAATCAGAACGAGGTGGATAAACAGTAGAAATATATATACACTTCAAGTTCTTGTTTAAAATTCGGCCATCTTGATCTCGATATCACGTTTTGAATGTCATACACTTGACCTTCGGTCGGTGGTTTCTTAACACCGCCCTTGGACTTTGGTTAGGTCTCCAAAGATGTTTTTACCATGGCCAATGACCGACTCTTTTATGTTACCCAGAAGTTTTCATTCGGAAGATGTCACACATGATAGATCAAATTTAGTCTTCATCCACCACTTGCAATAATAATTATTTTATTACGTCGATTTGCTTATATATAAAAGATACTTTGTATATGTGTTTGTAAATTCCAACCTCTTCTAAAACATCTAGTTTGTTTATTATTGCAAAAATGTAATATAGTTACTTACTTCCGTGTCCGGATCACAAGTAAAATCAAATGGCGTTTCCCGTTTCATTGCGCTACAAGGATGGCTCTTTAATTTGCTTCGATGATGTCTCGATGGTTACAGCCTTCCCCTAAGTCTGGGCAGACCAGTAAGTGCTCAGCGTCTTGTGTTTCTTTCCACATCCACATCTATCGTCCTCTGCATATCCCCATATTCTTAAATTCTTCTTGCATCGCGAAGTGTAATTCTGAGCCTGTTGAAAGCTCTCCAATTAGGATATGGTAACTGACTGCCTGGGGTTACCTTTTCTTTTGGTTCCGAGACCTCGGTAGGAAGTTTCAAGTACATCCGTGGAATTTATAAAGCTTTTCCTAGATTTTAATCTTGTTCGACACCTCTGTTGTCCAAACAAGGGAAGCCTTGGGTCAATTGCTTGCTTCTTCCTCTCTGCTTCTGAAGCAACATCCCTTCTAATGGATGGAGGGGAAATACCTATGATGAGATAAATTTTATTTGTTGGAGTGAATTTTAAACATCCAGATATTCGGTTAGTGTCATTTATTGCACAATCGACTATATGAGAGTATGGAGAGCAACCCCATACTGAAGCTGAGTATTTCGCAGTTGAGAAACAGAGATTTGGAGCACATTTGGGTGAGCTCCCCAAGTGGTACGAATCAATTTGCGAATTATATTATTCCTAGATGATATTTTTGTCTTGGTGTTCCGACAATGGGCCTTATAAGTCAGTATACGATCCAGATTGATTCCTAAGTATTTTGGTTCGGTGCAGTGTTTCAAAGGTTGTCCCCTCCAGGTTATGATTAGTCTTCTCTTCACCTGGAGGTTATTAGTTTTTCTTACAGTTCGATTTTAAGGTGTACCTGTCATAGTTGTCTGTTAGCTCTTCCAAAGCGGCCGATAATCTACATTCTAGCTCTTCGAAACTTCTCCCCTGAGTCGGTATGACCGTGTCATCAGCATATATGAAACGCCTCGTTTCAGGATTACATGGTATACTGTGGATGGCCGTTCTTCTGGTTTTTCTAACGACTGTTCTTCGATTGAAGGGTGGTATAGAAACGACGGTTTTGGAATAAGCATTTCAGTAGGTTCGTTAGACCCAAATCTTTGGCGACCTTTTATACTTTTACTGATAGTTTTTCGTGATTTACAATATCGTATGCAGCAGAAAGGTCTATATAAGCCACACCTGTTATTTGCTTCTGCTCAAAGCCATTTTTAATGTGTTGAGTGAGATTTAGTATTTGGCCCTGCTTGCTCTGAAATTAGCTTCTCTTCTGCAGCTTCAGAGATGCGGTTTAAAATCATTCTTTCAAACGATTTAAATAGGTGACACAGTAAGGAAATTTGTTGGTTTTGTTGGTTCTTTTCCAGGCTTCAGAAGTGCAGCTACTCGTGATTTCCGCCAGGTCTTAGGTATATTTAATCCAGTTACGCACGAATTGATCACATAAACCATTTCATTGTTTTTGGGCCAAAGTTTTTTATCTGCTTCGTTCTTATGTCGTCTAGTTGTCATCATTACTGAAGTTGCAACTGTGAACTTTTCGATAGTGAAGGGGGTGGCAAGTACAATTTTTTCTTGTAGGAGGTGATGTGCTATTTAATCGGTTGTTATTTTTGTTAGGTTTTGTGGTGGGCTTGTGGGGTCGTTACTAAGCTTTCTTGTCATATCTAGCTTTCCCAAAATGTTGCTTCACCTTTATGTTCCAGACTTAGGTATTAATTTTATTAATTGTTTACCAAGTTAGATTGCTATAATGTAGTTCCTGGTACCTCTGGAGTAGGGTCTTCGATTCTTTGTTGAGTCCTGGGACATATTCCGTTCTACATCCTCTTGGTATATGTTTTCGTGATATCCTTTTTACCACCTCAATACATGTTTTCTGGTTTAGACTGTATTTTAGTTACTTAATCATTTAGCTTTTTTGCAAAAACACCTCCCACTTTGCCTTTTTAAAGTTGAAACGTCTCTTGAGGAGGCCTATTTCTGGGTTTACGACAGCTAACACCTTACAAACTATTGGTCTGGTTTGTGTTTTTGGAATTGAGTCCATAACGAATTTTTGTGTGAGGTCAGCTAGTCTTCTGTTCGCGAAAATCTTCACCATCTGCGGCTGCTTAAAGATGTGGGTAGCTTTGGATCATGGAACAATTTTAGGTTTCCACGTCTCTAAGTCCTCCCCATTTTTGTCACGGCTATTGAGATCTTCCATTATGATCTGATATTTCTGGTTGATGACGTTATATGGTCCTGAAAGTCAAAGCTAGCGTTGGGTGGTGATTGTGCAGCCTTTTACCTCAACAGTTAGGATTTCAATATCGTTGTTATAAGTGAGAGAAGCTGAAAGAACATCTAGCTTTATATTTTTTATATTGGGTCTACGACTATTTGGCCCTGAACTAGAAAATATCACGTTTGTTTTTATCACATATGTCAGACTTCTGTATATACAGATATTCCTTCAATGTTAATTGTAGTCGTCACCAAAGTCGGTCTTGATAGAAACCGTTGGTTTTTTGTCTCTTCTTCACTTTCGTTTCTTTCTATCTGGTAATCCGGTTTTGGAAGGATTGGCCGACTAAGTCGTTTCCAGGGGACCCCCTATCGCTCTCAGCTTTGAGATCAGAATACTGTTTTAACTCTTCGGACGCAATCATCGTTGTGACTGCTTACGTGTCCCCCGTTGCTTGTGGCGATAGGATGATTGTGTTCTATTAAGTGTTTGGCATGATTAGGGTGTTTGTATTTCTAACAGCATACGTATTCATTGTTTCTAATATCAAATCTTTAAGGGTTTGGCCAATGTATACAGAGAAGTTTAATTTGTAAATTCCTGATTTCATATCTTGTGTCGTGATTTTAACATTTGATAGAGTTCTTGATGTTGATCCAAAATACGAGTATGTATGGATAAGTAGTTTGCGTTCTTGGATGATGTGTTAATCGGGAAAACCTAATAGAACACAATCCTTCATTATTGTGTAATTCGGAGTTCTACGAAGTAAGTGTGAAGACAGTAAATAATATGGAAATGTTAATCTAACCATTAAAAATGTCGAAATTCACTCAAGAAGCTTTTTAACTTATCACTTTGAATTCAATTTCTATGTAATTGAGTTTTCAAAGTTTCATTCACACAACTAATAAAGTATAACAAGAACTGATGCTATCGCAATGTCGTTTTACTCGAAAGTGCTCCCGATGGTACAACATACTATACTCTCGTGTCAATACAATTTTAGTTGGAAATTTTCTGTTGCAGGTAATTTGTTTTTTTTCTTTTCTGATGCACTAACCTGTTGCTATCAATTGTAGCATGAGATGAAACACGATAGTCTTCAAATCTTCCAATAATTTCGAAGAGAAGGATAATTTCCGGTAGTATAATAGCTTAAGATAGTGGAACATTAGAATAACATCAGTTATTGAGATAGTCTGGCCTGCAAGGATAATGCCAATGACAGAGTTTGTTTCAGACAAAAGCAATTTCCTGTACTTCCAGGGCCTTGCACGAAAAAAAAAGATTTGAGTTTTATACGGAGAAAATCTATTTTAAAGAAAATTGCAAAACTAACAATAAAAACTTCTCTTTGAACTTTTCAGGTGCGCATATTAAATTAATTAAATTTTTAATGGGGTAGATTTATATTTGTTTACAAGCTGTTTCCTTTCTTTGTAGCAGCAGAGCAATAGCAGCTGAAACACGCTTTTGTTTTCCCTTATGTAAACAGAACAAAAAAGAAAATTGTAATTACAGCAAATGCAAAACTAATGTACCATTTTAGAATTCTCATTAAACACAATAAACAGAAATTCTAATTCTTTTTCGGAATACACGAATTCACGTTTGCAGGAAGCTTTTAATAATTTATTGGCTGAATAGCACATTTTGCGAACTGTTCCTTTTAGAATTTCTCTTTTAAAGAAACTGATATTTTACAAGTAAGAAGTTTTCCTTTAAGTAACTCTCAATCTAAAAATAACTTTAGTCCTTTTCCCCAGTATTTATGTTTCAACAAGATAAGCTAAAGAAGAGAGAATATGAATGTTTAAACTTCGGCAATGAAATTAAATTTCGATTCGTTTGTTTTCACTTGTCAGTTGATTAAAGTTTGTAATTCAATTTAATCCGCAGGCCCGAGGTGAAGTTCTAAAGTGTAGTTTTGAAGTTGTATACACGATTTTCAATAACATGTTTATCAGCGCCCAAGCTCGCAGCAACTGCATTTGACATTCACGTAACAAACTTGACGCAATTATTGATTTATTAAACCACGGCAAAGTTCGAAACGAGAAAATTAATTAATCGGAGATTTTGATTTAACACCTAATCTGGGAAACTTTTATTTGGGCGTTAACTCAATTTAAACGAATTTTAGAAAGGAAAACAGCCGGGTCCGCCGATGCAACCGACTAACATAAATCAAACCGGAATCGTAGTAATGGACCATTAATATTTTAAGGTTACAAAGGTGTGCCGTTTGGGGTGTTTGTTATTCCTACGATTTATTAAAATATAAATTCATAAATCGCAAATATGTATCACCTGAAAGTGTCATCGCATTCTCGTTTCTCTGAATTTATTTCCTCCTCTTAGGAGCTAACACAGAGACGATCTCTCAGTATTAAAATGAAGGAGACACTCCATTCCTTCGTTTCAATCCTCCATAGCGGGATTAATTAAAGTTCTGAGAAGTTACTGCTATTCTTGAGACAGTATGACCGGAAATACTCGTTCAGTTTTCCTGTCTCTAGGGATTTCCCAGATTCCGCCGCAATATTAATTGTTAAATATGATTTTAGCGGATATTGTCGGAAAGTAAGACGACCGATTATTAATTTTCCTTCTCTTCTATTTGCCGCGATTAGCGCAGCCTTGTCTTATTAGTTATTATTAGACAGATGGGTGCTTTATTATACACTAACCAAGCACAAAAATCATGCTCCTCTTTAAATACTTAATATTCATGAATCAATTCTTGTGTGGAAAGCAACGCGCCACATTTGATTACATAGCTATACAAACATAAAGGAAGCGTCCATAACCCGCTTTATAGAAGTGTTAAAAACTGGCAATCTCGGTGTATATTTTCAATGCATCCGATTATTTTTTTATTTACTATTTAACTTCCTTTAGCCTCATTTGCATACAAATTGAATTCTTATGCATTAATTGGCTTCTTGCTGAACAGAATCGAAGTCAAGCAATTTTACGGCTTAGCATACTTTGTAAGTTTTCCTCATTTATTACAATTTTACCAACTTGGATTAATCTGTTAATTTATCTATCAATATTTAACATTTCCCCAATTTACTTAACTAAGATAAATAATCCTGGTTCAAATACAAATTTGCAAATAACACCTTAAATGCATTTTATTTACAAACATTTATTGTACTACATAATACTTCCACGACCGATATCGCTAAAGCTGCCAAGAAATTATATTTTAAGAACCTCAATAAACACGTAATACTCTACTTTCTACATCGTTACAATGCTTAAGAAGTGATCAATAAAGGGGTTTTTAGAAAATGTAATTAATTGCATAATCAAGTAGGGATCTAATTTGACATTTTTGCTATATTATAACGAAATAGCAACCACTTTCTCAGACTCGAACTCTAATTGCTCTTTCTTAGGTTAAAAGTGCGTTCTCATCAATTAAGAAGTTGAGTTTAACTCACAGGAAAACAAATAAATGATGTAAACTCATACTTACATTTATCTGTTCTGATAGACGTATTCTTTATAAGGAGCGATTATCATAAATTTTGTTCCATTTTTCTTATTGTGCCTTTTCTCGCTTATATGTCTATTTAACTGTTTTCCTTTGTTTATTTTCTCTTATGTTTCTCTTCTTCCCTTATAGTCTTCTCTCGTTATCTCTTTCTTCAATGTAGATTGTACCACTTGTATCCTCATCTGCCTTCTTCTCTTATTCTTCAGTTCCTTTTTTTAAAGTCTCAAGATTCTTTATGTTCTTTTTATGTTTTACTTCTTCCTACTACCTTCTCCTCAACATACTATGTATTTCTCCTGATGTTTCTTTCTCTTATTTGTCAACTTCTTCATCTTCGTACTGATTCTCTCATTTTGAAATCAATGTCGGTTTTCAATAAAAAACTTAGATCCCCTCAAGCTTCTACTCAAACCCAACGATATTTAAACTTGACTTCAGCTTTGTCTATTTTTAATCGCGATGCTGCCTAATTTTCTGCGGCTTCCGTCAACTAATACGCTAATTGAAATTTCCCGACCTTTGCTTTATACGTTCCGCGTCAAAATTGCCTTTTATTTTCCTGCAGGAAGTAGTGCTGTTAATGAAGAGGAATCCCAATATTGCATTTCACTGTTGATGTTGATGCTTTTTGACATAATCAAAATTGAATATCTTGATACAGGCAAGAAAATTTTTAAGACATGCACTTAAAACTTCAAAAGGCACATAAAAATTCTTTAGAAAAAAATCACAACACATTAGCCCCCTTACGTATTATCACGTTAAATGTTGCTTCAAACGTAAACGCGTTTAATTTTTAAAGTAGGACGTAATAAGGCTTTCCCTACGCCGCGCCGGCTTCGGACCGGACTAGACCGCATCGCGCTACAGCGCTTATTTTCTATTAAACATCTTAAACAAGAGACTAGTGTCGACTGCCAATTGGGGTTTCTGTTGTGCCCTCCATTAAGTTTCTCAAAAAGCTAATCGCGAACGCGGATCAGCCTAGGACCTCCATCGATGTTCTAACAGAGCTAAATACAAAAACAGGTTGAGCATCTCCATTGCACGCATCATTTTTTTCCATTAACTTTCTAAATATACTAAATGCGAACACAGGACATTTTAAGAGTTAAATACAAAGAATGGTCGGACATCACCAATCTACTACCTTCTTAAGATTGCTTAAGAATACGAACACGCGTCAAGAGGTTGTCTGTGTTGGTCCAGGTCGTACTCTGCCTTTCATTAATCTTCTAAGAGATCTCAATACATAGACGGATTGGGTATCTCCATTGACGGGCCACCTAGGGTGGCTTTTCTCTACATCAATCTTCTAAAAGAGAGCTGCAGTGACCCAAAATCGGTTTCTATCCTCCATCAACCTTCTTGCTTGTCAGCGTTAGTGGTGGCCGTTTTGTGGATGTATGTATTAGCAAGACGGAGACGGTCTCTGTTCTTGTTCTCTCGAACTGGACCAACTGATCGAACTTGGTGCGACTGGAATACAATAGCAGCGGCAGTATTAGTAGTAATAGCTGTTGGCAGCGGCGACGCTTGGTGTCAGTACCTGTGATATCGATCGGCGGGCTGTCGAGTGGACGTGAATGTTGGACGTCGGCTGTTCTGGCGGAGAAGGTAGCACGGCGCGGCAGAATTGGTATTTGAAAACATCGAATGAAGAGAGAAACCCAGGTGTTCTATCGCATCAGGTGTTGAGTCCGGATGTTGTTGAAGACCGACCACGTATTACCGAGCAGGTGTTATGTTAAAGTTAAAGTTGAGGCCCGCGACAGGGGCTGCATATGGTTAGATATTCCTTGGCTGTCGGGGACGGTGACTTCATAAGCTGAATGCAGAATAGAAGCGAACAACGAACGCAGGAGAGTTTGCACTTGCGAAATGGATGCTTTGTGTGATGCGGCATATAAATGGTTTCTAGGACCTGGTAGTAGCCGTTAGGAACAAATAGTGGCAGTGGAAGAAACGGACTTCGGGGTTGTCAAACCTACTAGCGCCGGGATTTGCTTTCTACTAACTTTTTTAAGAGTGCTAAATACGAACACTAGTCGAACTATGCCTTCGAACAGGCCAGGTTGCGCTTCGCCTTTCATCAATCTTCTAAGAGAGCTAAATACATAAACCAGTTGAACATGGCCATCGCACGGACCACCTGCGGTGGCTTTGTCTCTATCAATCTAAATAACTAAAACGAGTGGCTCAAAATCGAGCTTTACCCTCCATCAATCTTCGTAAGAATATTAAATACGAATATCACTACGGCCCAAAGGTCGCGTTTCACTCTCTATCAACCTTCTAAGAGAATTGAATTACAAAGGCGACTCTATCAACCTGCTTAACAGTACTAGATACGAAGTTTAGGCTCCCCACAAGTCACCTCCCGAATCCAAGGTCAAACTTCGCCCTTTACCGACCTTCTTAGAAATGTTAAACAGCGATAACTATCAATTTTTTATTTTCCTTAAGATTTTGCTTTTTACAAAAATATGCAACTTCCCTAGAAATCCGCTCTTTAGTGATGGCTGACAAACGGATACCTTCTGAGAAACAGTTCAGACAAACCTAGTATGTGCCTACACGGTTAATAAACTTCAAGTTGATTAGTCAGCTATTACTAGAATTATAAAGACACTGAAAAACTGGAGGATTCTATACAATTGAATGCTTTCAGAAACCAGTTTTCAACTGCAAGGCAAATTAAAAGTGCCTTGTTTGATGCTCTCAATGTATTGGTCAGTCTTTCTAGTTTTAGAGGGAGATTGCAGGAAGGCGCGTACACGTCTTGAAAGCTTGCAATTGCTGAGAAAATTGGCCAAAAATTAAACTGACGATTGCAGGATTGAAAAACTGTTGTTTTTTCAGACGAATCTAAAGCTCAGCCTAAGCATGAACAATGGCAGCCAACATGTATGTAAATGTAATGGAGAATGATATTTTTAGTGCACTATTGTGGAGAATTATAATGCAGAACGACGCTATGCGACGTCAGCTCACAGGTACATTGTACGATAGATGTTTTATAATCTTTGTTCCATGTATTGTATGGTAATTCCACGTCGTATACAGCGGGTATAGTTACGGAATATGTAGAAGCAACTGATACAACTTGTCTTGGCTGGATAACTCGAAGCCCTAATGTAAATCCAATCTAGCCTCTCTGGGACAGTCTCGAAAAACGGGTTTATCTAAGAACTGAAAAGTGCTTTAAAAGCATCTCGAATTTACGTGTGTTGATACAGCTGTACTCGTTGAAATTCTGGCTGTTCCTGCTGGATATAGAATCCGAGATGTTGGGTTCCCTTCACCAAATGGGGCAACATGTTTGCTAAACTAAAGTAGAGATCGATTGATATCGATATTAAATGTATGTATCGGTGCATGTACATCTGTGTCGGCCAATATAGACACATAAATTGAGTTGCAGAATTCCTTTACTATTAAACAGAAAAACCTAAATACAGAGAACTAATCAGTCTCGGTAACGTAAACCAAAGAAATCTGGAATCAGGATTTTTGGTCCTGAACATTTGGTTTTCAGAGCAATCTCATCGGAGAATTAACGCCTGTGGAGTCTACAGCTACAACATCGAACAAGAAGTGCTGTAGCATGACGACCTACAAACATATCGTCTTTTGGAATGGTTAATCGTTCCCGTATCGTTAGAGGTGGAGCGACAAATTAAGGTTGAAGACTAGTCTTCCTGAACGTAGCTTTTGCGTTATCAGCATCGGAGCAAGCATAAGCTTCCACTTGCGTTTCTACAGAACCAACACAATCTACTAGGGCAGAAGAAAAGAAGTTCCTACCTCCAACAGAAGAAGAAATCGACATCGACCCAACCCAAGATGAATGATATAGATAAACACAAAGTAGTAATCTCGCGCCTTGCCCTCTCGCACCTGTGTCAGACGTCGAAGGGCAGCGAGGCTGAGGATTTACACTCTTCTGCCTTGCCGTGAGAGAAGATCAAGTGACATCGTTTTAAGGACGCAAGGACCCATGCTAATAACCAACAATCTATCACAAACAACTAACAAACTGAAACATATGGTTCTTACTTAATTAGAGGATGGTCCGTGGAACAAAGTTCCAACAAGAAAAATACAAGAAGACGAACCATAGAGGGAACAAGAGCTATGGAGCTTCAATCATGCATTAAAAGCATTACAAGTCAGATACCTATCCTACTTCGATAAATTCGCTCACAAGATTCCAAGCTATTATGTTCACGTTCACAGGGTTGCATTGTTATTATTCTTACAAGTCCACAAGAGACTCAACTACCTTGATGAGAACTACGGCTAGACCCGTATAGCTTCGTGAAGGGCTTACGCCACTTTCCAGAATTCTGAAGTTCATGTTACTCATTTGATCCACCACATTATCAAGAAGAAAAGACTTCAATTTACTAAAAGATCAACTACTATCAACCACGACTTTATCCAAGAAGCCAATTACTTCCAAACGCCATCACGATGAAGAAGGCAGACTACTTAGATTCAAAACTGTTCATGACGGAAGAAAAAGTAGTTGACCAACCATCTTAGTTACAGCCAATTTAATTCAGTTTATCTAATTATTTATCATTTTCAATTCAATTCTTTGGAGTTGTTAATGTGTTTAGTCTTGAAATTAACACCAATAAAAAGATTTGCAAATTTGCAACTGGATACTGCATTCCTTGCTTTTTTCATAATTGCAGGAATAAAATGTGTTTGTATTAAATTGAACGTTTTTACAATAAACCAGTGAAAATGCAAGCGTGATCATGACGAAATCTAAAACAAAAAAATTTCTCGTTCTTGATTATTGCGA
>VTPC01089016.1:0-27042 GCA_011009095.1 Ignelater luminosus
TGACCATCAGAACTAAAGTGTTTTGATTAGATTTCTGCTCTAAAGTTCGTTTCTGCTGATAAATGTGCTTTTACAGAAGCCAATTTGGCACTTGGGGGGCACCTTTGCTTCAGTTTGTCTTTATGCTAATAGAGGATTCTAAAATCAATGTTTTGTAGTTTACTTAAGATGTAATTAAAAAGTAAGTTCATGGGTACTTGCAATAAATTAGCAAAGGAAAAATAAACAAAACGCTACTTAAGGGTCCCAAGATAGTTTAGGAGCCTAGGGCCGCCCAGAATAAAAATATGCACTGCTTTTAGCAGCACTTCCGAAAGTTGCTTGACAGACACACATCATACGCCTTTCTCGATCTATAAACCAGAGATATACCTTTACCCTGCTCGTCAAAACCTATACTAATTGTAAGATATGCTTTTTTAAATAGGACTTACTAGGTTTTAACATCGCACAGCAGTTAAACTCTAAAAGTTAATTTCTCAATTATTTGTTTCAGGCAAAACACGATATTAATTTAACATGAATTCGAGCTGTTCTTTCAAATTTTGTATCTCTTTCTATAATGTTTTGTTTGAGTAATCTTCCATACGGTTGACTCATTTAAGCTATTAAATTTTGTTATTTGTTTCATTTTTTGTCATTGAGAGGCCTCCTTTAGATATTTCGTTGAAATGTGTTTCCAGCAGTGTTGTAATGTATCTAGTTACATGTATCTAGATACAGTATCTAGATACTTTTGGTGTATCTGAGAGAGCAACTAGTTACTTTTCCCAATTTAGAATCGGTATCTGTAACTAGTTACATTTTTTGTGTATCTGGTAAAAGTATCTAGGTACACATCAATTACAATTTTATTTTGTGATTTCATGGAATGGAAATCTAAAATGAGCAGCATTCTTTCAAGCTTAGACTGTAGAAAGAAGAACTGTGAATATGATTTCATACAGCAGAAAAAGTTTCTGGCGTGTTTCTGAAGTGTTTCAGTCTTTCTGATATCTTTATATAACATTTCAGAAACATACCTGGAACCTTTGCGCTGTATGGAGTGTCATAAGCATAGAACAGCCTAAAATCAAACAAATCTTATGCTAGAATTTGTAAATAGGTTTCTTCGCTTCTGAGTATAACAATAATGTATCTTAGTAGCAGTGTTGTGACAGATACATGTTTTACAGTATCTAGATACAGATACAGATCCATTCTGAAAAATGTATCTAGATCCAGATACAGTTGCTAATTTTTGAGAGTACCTAGATACAGGTACAGATACTAGTGTTTAAGGATCTAGATACTTTCATAGATACTTTTATCAACAAAAAGCCTTGAGCGATTCTTTTAGTATTTTAGGTTAATTACCTGCGTCCTTTTGTCAAGGATAGCACTAAATAATTTGGAAGGAATTAAACATTAATCCGAACAATTTCGAATATTTACCAAAATATTTAATTATTATTATTATTATTATTTTTGTTACAACATAATTATATTATTTTAGATACATTTTGTCTTTTTTAACATTAAATGCATTTCAAATGTATTATCGGACATTCTGTTTCTTCGGGGTGTAAGAAGACAGCCTGCAGAGATTCTATTGAAAAATTACAAAGTAATATATTTGAAAAGTGAAAGAAAACAAACAAAGAAGTAGGTATCTTAAAAAGTACCTGAACGTTTTAGATACTTAGATCCTAAAAAAGTGTATCTAGATACCGATACAGTTACAAAATTTTAAAAGTATCTAAGTAAGTATCTAGTTACTTTGAAAGTATCTAGATACTGTATCTAGATACTTGTACCTAAATACATCACAACACTGCTTAGTGGGTATCTAGATATATTTTTTTCAGTAATTGTATCTATATCTAGTTTCTCAACAAAGCAAGTATCTGTATCTGTATCTAGATAGAGATTCCACCCAGTATCTGTATCTGTGACTAGATATTTAAAAAAATGTATCTGTTACAACACTGGTTTCCAGGATAATATTCTGAGTCAGGATATTCTTATTATTTAGTTATTTCTTCAATAAATATTTCTTCTAGTTTTTGTTAATTATTGTTTTTGACATACTACATACATTTCTAAATGTATTTACCTATTACTGCTTTTTTTTCCAGGAGTCCTAAGTAATATTTTGTCTGACATCCAAAGTCAAGGTTTTTTAAATTTTTTGCCCATTATTGTTTTTCCGGAAAATGAAAAACAGGTCCATCGTTCCAATCTGGTGGACCAAAATTTCTTCTGTTGGAATTTCAATCTTTCGACGAATTAATTGGGTTTATTCACTCGAAACTTAACTTCCTCTTTCCCTTCTTATGAGATAGAATTTGTTGGTAGAAGTGTATTTATTTATTTGTTTATTTGTTTGTAAGATCTGCTTAGGATTTTTGAAGTTTTTTCTAAATCGGGCTTGGGATTAGTAATGAAGAGGTACTGTCAAAGAAATTTTCAGCACAAAAATAAGGCATTTGACAAAGTCATTTTAAAAACTATTTATTACTTATTTATGCTTCCAGATAATCATTTATTATTAAATTCTCTTTCTGAAAGTCAAAATTAATTTCTAAACGGCATAAAAACCTCTAAATGAAAATTAATGCTCACAAATGTACAGATTAAATTATTTCTTAAACGTAGTGTCAGTTAATAAAATTTCGCATCTTGGTTGTAACTTATAAATTAATCGATTCATTTCTTCTGTTGGTTGTTAATGATCATGTTAACTGTAATGAATAAAGTTTTTGCCAAAAATAAAATAATTTTCAAATTCTTAATTCTATTAACTTTATTTGCAAACGGAACTGTAGTTTCCATTTGGTGATTCAACTTTACCGCAAAAGATGGCGCTGCAATAGCTAGTTTTTCAATTTTTCTAGGTATCCAAACATGTTTTAAATGGTTTCGAATATTTAAATATTTCTGGTTATCTACATTTAATAATATAGAGAAACTAACAATAGCGATGCTAATAATTGAAAGTTTCTTAACTTAAGGTTCTCGTGCTTGAAATATACCTGAACATTCTTGTATAGTGCCCTTTTAACAAATATTCAAGTACCTACGGCAAACAACCATATTTTTTTAAGAGTCCTCGTCTTAAAATAAACATATTAGAATAAAAATAAAATTACCACAAGCGTGTCTCGTGGTACAAAACATGCGTACAAAATATACCTATTCATTAATTCTATTGGTTGCTTCTTGAATCCTTAATTAAATCAGCAACAGAAAGTTATATCATTTTTCTTCAGTTAGTTTAAATCGCTAATAATGATAAGATTTATGATACATACACACATATTTTTTCTCATTATTACTTCTGACAATACAGAAATCATTAACATAACAATAAAGAAATAAGAGACCCACATGGGCACTATACATAGTAAACGAATGCATGTGCGTACTTCATTTCTTATGATGACGCAACACCATCCGGTATAGAGTAATAGAATTCCCTGTTCGACGTGCAATAAAATATGTATGCCACAGCAGGCAAGATGTCAGCTGCATTTAAAAAGAGAAATATGTTTATAAAAGGCTGAATGCATGCACCTGTATGGTTAATGTGAAACGCATACGGGCTAAAGTGTACAAATGTCACTACCGAGATACCTTTTATCTTCTATTTACTATTATGTGTCATTCATAGATAATATTTACAACAGGAATGCCGAGTGTAAGTTACTCTATCTCTCTCTTCAATCGACCAAAACGGGATCGCGTGAACAAAATTACATACGCAAGCGCAACATTTAACGCGCCAAGTATATACCGTAACATGCGGCCTACCTTCCCAAAGTTACACGTGCAGTTTTGCCGGTTGTTTCATCATCCTCGAATAAATGATGTGATAAACTTAAAAAACTGTTATTTTTGAGAATTTCCAATTAAAATTAAATGAAACTGATTTTAAACCATAAATACGAGTGATGACAACGTCGTCGGAAATCAAGGAAGTGGCAAATGGAGTTGCTGGCACGCCAGAAAACGGAGGGACCGAAAAAGTGAAATTAAAAAGAAAAATAACACTTTTGAATGGGGTGGCATTGATAGTAGGCACAATTATTGGAAGTGGAATCTTCGTATCTCCCGCGGGAGTTTTTCAAAGTACGGAATCGGTGGGTGTTTCTATTATTGTATGGAGTTTATCTGGTGTATTTTCCACCCTTGGAGCATTATGTTATGCCGAATTAGGAACATCGATAACTAGATCAGGGGGTGATTATGCTTATATATACGTGGCTTTTGGGCCAGTGGCAGCTTTTGTACGTCTGTGGGTCGCTCTCCTTATTATACGACCAACTACTCAAACTATTGTTGCACTTACGTTTGCACATTATGCAGCTAAACCATTTTTCCCTGATTGTGAACCACCGCAAGCGGCTGTACGACTTTTAGCTGCACTTTGTTTATGTAAGTATAAATTCTGTGTTATAATATGAATAGGCAATAGATTATACGAACAAATTTAGAGTCTAATAAAAAACGTAAAAGCTAATATAGTAGATAATCATATCAACATATCAACATCGTGACTAGCTTTACCACATCCAGAGGAAGTTCTTTAATAAGAAACAGACAAAGCTTCTAAAAAGTAACTGACATTGACAATATTGAAATCCTTTTTATTTAATAATAGTGCATTTGATAGATTTCGTTAAAACTTTAAAACACAATGTAATTACATGTAAATATTATTTTTGATATAGAAAAACGAGAAGCTTCATTTAAGTATACCTTTTCGTATCTTAATATTGCTATTATTTAATTTAGGAAATTAATAAAAGATGGATTTTTCCAATACAGTTAACAAACCATTGGGGAATATTTAAACCAATATAGATAAGAAGATATAAATTTGAAATATTTTTAGTTAACATATGGGAATTAAGCTGTTTTTGTTCATTATATTTTACTGTAAGATCTATTATTTAATTTTTGGCAAGATTGGTTCAAAATTCAATACTGAAGTCCAACATTTCATTGGGAAGTCCTAGACTTTTCAAAATGTAAGATTTTACGCCCCAAATAAATGATTACTTAATGATGAATTACAGGAATTGTGCATCTGCTTACATTTATGTTTCTTAAGTTCCGCTATGCAAGGTTACCGTCTCTTCCAAGCTTTCTTCCTGTAATTCTCTTACACTCCTAGGTTGCTATCAGTCCTGCTTTCTGTGTTGTTCAGGGGCTACCTCGTTTTCTTCTATGCTGCGGGAGGTATCCACGCGTATAATTTCTTTGACCTTTTTTTTATAGTTTTCTGTCCATACCATATAAATCGTTTTTGTTCCGCATTAGTGTTTTCTCCACATCCATTGAAAATTTCATTTGTGTTGTCATTAATTTTTTTCATTAATCTTTGTAACTGCTTAAATCTCGAACCCATGCAAGGTTATTCATTATTTAAATTTGGATCTTACCATTCTTTTTACGTTAATATTTTCAAGATATGGTTTGCCACGTTATTTGGTGGAATAACATATTAATTTAACTATTCGTTTAAATTTTGGTTTTTCTTTTGTTAGCAACAGCTTAAAATAATTTTCCCATTCTTTGATACTTATTGAAAATATTTTGTTTTTTTTTCCTATCTTGAACTCTTCTTTTTTTGTCTGTTACATTTGACATCTATTTCTAGGGCTTTCCGATGTTAAACACTTCCACCAATATATGTTTTTCTTTCTACTTTTTCCTCTTCTCTCAATGTTTTTATATGCTGCTTCTTTATTCTCGACAATAATCTACCTTTTGGGTTTTATTGTTTTTTGCTTTAATATGTTTTGTATTTTATATTTGGAGTATATCTTGACTATTTTAAAATATCCACTTTCCGTAAATAAAGTCCTATTACACTTCAAGTTCTATTTTCGAGAACTTAAATCGACCATGTGAAGTATCTTCTTAATAGGTTTTTCAACACTACCAGTTAAGTATTTCTTACGAAAAAGCTGTAGTTCACAGTACGTTCTCCCATATTAGGTCACTCATGTCTCATTTTCTGACTTAATCAGAAATTCAGTAGATGCATTAATGACAGACAGATAGATACCTAACTGTTTTCTACCTCAACAATAACTAAAGGTATAATCAACAAATTGGTATTGCCTCACTTCCTCTTCACGGATCTTCTGCTTCAACTACCATCTTCGTTCCGAAGGTTGGCAATCATCAAAGCTATTTGTACTTTAGATACCATTGATCTAAATAAGCTTATATTATTGCAGTTATACCAGTCTCGCAGATTTTTTAGCCAAGAGTGCCTTCTTCTTCCTATTGATCTTTTTTCTATTATTTTTCTCTGTATGATAAGCTGGAGTATTTGATATTCTTCTCCTCTCATAATCAAGGAGCGGTATCAGTTAGTTGATGCAACATGAAAAGAATCGGTGACGTGATCGTGCCAGCAGTACCATGTATTATATTAATGTACGTATACACAAGGGCGTACGCAGGATTTTCGTTAGTGGGGGGCCAAAGAGATTTAAAATAAAAGTCATTCTTTCCAAACACTGTCAACCAAGGGTTGACGACATATATTGACATAATATTTACATATTTAAATATCTATGTTAACTTAATATAGAAATTACGATTATTTTTCAAAACAAAAGTTAGAAAATTTCAAAGAAAATTACATAATCTGATCTTACTTTTAGCTAACAATTTCAGCTTTCTTCTCCAAAACTAATTTTCGGTGAACACTCAATAGACAAAGTCCAGTCAACTTAGATTCGGTCATCGTCGACCTTGTCCATGTTTTAACTCTTCTCAAAATGCTGAATATTCTTTCAATTGTGCTAGTCGTACAAGGTTCAGCTATTTTTAATTATTGGGAAAATCTCGATGCCTCTTTGATCACTTCAACTATTTCCAAATTTTTTAGTTGTTCATGGTCGAGCTTCTTCTCCCTCCAATTCATGTACCAGAGTTCAGTCTGAGATTGAAGTCCTCTCGGTTCATAAAAGTCTTCAAATACTTTTATTTTTTCTTCGAATTCCTTGTACGTAAGGGCAAGCATCAGCGACTGATGAAGTGATAAAATAGAATGAAAGGAAGCTGTTGAATTCGCTTCCGAGAATCTGCTCTCCAAGGAAACTGTGAAAGAATCCACGTATGGTATTAGAATAGTTCTCGTCCAATATTCTTTATCGGTGGTAGCAGGAGGATTCGAGCGATGTTTCTGGAGATCAACCACTCTTGGTGGCTGAAGATCAACCATAAGATCACAAATAAAGAATTTTCTTCACATGGTTCGAGCATTGAAGAAGGTCTAAACTCTTCGACTGTAGATTATTCACGACTGGTTCCAAAAAGCCGAATATTTGGCTAAAATGCATGTTAAAATAAGAAAAACAGGTTTTGTGGCAGCACAATACAGCTGAAATGCATTTTTCTTATAGCAACATTACCTTCTTTTGCCAAGTTTTCCAGACCCTGCACTATATTCACAAAATTTGTTATGAATATTGAAATACAGCGGTATTTTTCTGACCATCTCGTCTCGCAAAACGCTGGAATACTAGGTATTTTTTCTCAAAACGGATTCACGGACGAAATTGATAATGTTTTTAATAGTGGACACAGTATTGCGGATTTCAGATACAGAGTTCAGATCGTTTACCAAAGATTCAGTCGATGACTCGCACAATGAAAATATAAAGCTTTTGAATATTTTTCTCGCATTTTTCTTTGTACTCCTCCTTCTTTCCCTGCACTGTAGTTTTTTCCGCCACCCTGTATTTAGATATTACCGGTATTTTTTGTCGATTTTGTAACTAGCATAAACTTGGTTTTATTTATGTTTAATGATAGTCCATGTTCTTCACTAACATCTACTACTTTGTTCATAAGGATCTGTAGATTTTGAACTGTTTCTGCTATTAGGACTGTATCGTCAGCATACTTTAAGTTATTAATTGGGATGCCCTTTATTTTAATTCCATATGCCTGACCATTAAGTGCCTTGTTCATAATATCTTCAGAATGAAGATTGAAGAACATTGGCGAAAGTACGCATCCTTGTCTAACACCCCTTTTTATTTCTATTTCTGCAGTTACTACTTTTTGACCAAAATATAAGTTTGAGATGATCCTGATATCTCCTGAGTCTAGGTTCTTCTTTCTTATTCGTTTTATGAGGTGGTCTGTTTTATTTTATCGAAGGCTTTGTTGTAATCGATAAAACAAATATATAATATGTTTTGATTCACATTGAGGCATCTTTGAGACATAACATTAAGAGCAAACAGCCCTTCTCTGGTACCGAGACCCCTCCGAAATCCAAGTTGAGTTTGACTTATATTCTGTTCGAGCTTTTTGTATATTCTGGCATGTATCACTTTCAGAAAAGTTTTTAGAGTATGTCTCATCAGAATTATTGTGCGGTAATCTGCACAGTAATATTTTTCTTTTTTGGTAGAGTAATAAAAGTTGATATTTGCCATTCGCTTGGTATTATTCTTGTTTCACAGATGGCATTAAACAGGTCTACTAGGATATGAAGTTGGTCTTATTCAATCAGTTTAAGAATCTGAGATGACGGTTCGTCTGATCCATTTTTTAGCGTCTTTAGCACACATTCAACCCCTTCTTTTGTTATTTCTGGTCCTTCGTCTTTCTGTGTGTTTTCAAATTATTTTCGTTTCTTCTGTCTGCAAACAATTCCTCGGCATACTTCTTCCATATTTTCAGCTTTTTTTCTATGTCTGAAATTATTATATCACCTTCGTTATGTAATATGTTGTGTTGTCTACGTTTTTGTGTCTTTGACATTTCTTTTACTTTTTGATGAACGTTGAAGTTGTCATGTTTTCAACGGTGCCCGGAGGAGGGGGCAAATGACCCCACTTGCCCCCCTTCTGACTTGCAGAAGCAATTAAATGTATACAAGAAAAAATAATTTTATGCTGTCGACAAACATAGAATTGGACGGCAATCTTTATTTTGCCCCCTCCCCTCCCCTGGAAGAAATCCTGCGGGCGCCTTTGCATGTTTTGCTTGTCATTCCTCAATTTCCTTGTACTTTGTTTTGTAAAAGTCCTCTTTTGCTTCTCTGAATTTAGTTTGTATTTGTTTTTGGGTTGTTTTATATTGTTGATCGCATTTTCCTTTAAAGGTCTTTTGTTTGTCCATGAGCTGAAGAATCTCGTCGGTCATCCACTCCTGCTTTGCTCTAAATCTTTTTTTCCTCAAAGCTGTCTCTGGAGGTTCCATTAATGCTGTCTTGAAACTCTGCCATTTTTCGATGATGTTTTGTTCATTTAGATAGTCTTCTGATCTATCTAGTTCTCTTAGGTTTTCATGTATGCTTTCTTTTATGTTCTGCTTTTTCTTTTTGTAGTCGGCTTGTATCTATTTGCGACTTTCCTGTTGTTTGCTTTATTATTTTGAGTATAATACGTGCTTGAGCTATTAGCGGATTGTGGTCGGAAGAGACATCGGTCCCCGAGTACGCCTTGACTGATTATAAATGTTTTGTATCTTTCGTTTATTACAATATAGTCTGTCTGATTTCTGACTAACTTTTATTCATTGTCTTGGGAAGACTTCCATGTATAGAGCCTTCGATTAGGCAGTTTGTAAAAAGTATTGATGATTGTCATGTTGTTCTCTTGACAAAACTGTATCAACCTTCTCCTCTTTCGTTTTTTGTCCCAAGCCCTTATTCACCCACATATTTGCCGGACTGTCCTTTTCCTATCTTCGAGTTGAAATTGCCCATCTTTTAATTTTGCTGGTGCTAATACTTTATTTATATCTTCGTAGAACGTTTCTATTTCTTCATCAGATTTCTTGACGGTGGGAGCATATAGCTGTATTATATTAAACTTAATTGTGTTTGTCTGAAGTTGTAGGAGCATGACTCTATCTGATATTGGAGTGAAACTTGTAACAGATGACGCGATATCTTTTGACACGATGATTGCAACATCGTTTCTATGGTGGGTTTCGTTATTTCCGGAAAAGAACGTTATTTCTCTTGCAGTAGAAAACTCACCCGAGTCTGGTCACCTGAAGTCACTGATTCCTAAAATATCCATGTTTAGTCTTTGCATTTCTTGTAATGCATTATGCATCTTTCCAGGTCCTCCCTGGGATTCTTCGCACCCTCTGACCATTTAAAGTCTACCAGAGACTGAGGGTCATTTCTTTATTAATTTCACGGATATGAATATTTAAAACTTCATGAGTTTGGTTTAGCTCATTGTAGTTCTGTTCAACTCCGACTGTTCATCCGATTTTCTTCCTGGCTTATCAAACCTAATGATTTCAGACTTCATATGAAAACATATAATTAAATTTTCTTCTTCACAGCTTAAACAAAGTTAGACAAACAAACCTATTAGAGGAGTAAGCCGTGCCTGGTCTTTCCTCCTTCCAACAGTTCATGACTTAGCACAATGACAAGTCTATTCTAAGATTAATGCAACTTCCAGTTTTAAGTACTTAGATCTAATATGAGGAGTCCCACTAAGACTAGCTATCTGTATGCAGAATACTTTAAAGATTCTTACTAATCGAGGTATTTTGCAGAAATTTTTCTTGGAAAAAATTTGTACATGTTTTGAAAACCGAACCATATTCTTCTCAGTTGAAATGCTTCTACGAATGAGGCTATATTTGTATGGTTTATTTTAGAAAGTTTCGCTGTTTACTGTTTTAAAGAGAGTTCTTAACCAAGAATTAGTCACAAGCCCCCTCCCCCTCCAGAATATCTAAATAAATAAATACATTCTATTAGAGTTGTCCCTACGAAATATATTGAAAATAAAAAAATGCCAAACAAAAAGAAGATGTTTTATTAAAAAATTATTTGAAAACTTTATAGGCCATTTTAAAACGGAAATCTTGAAAACACTCTGCATTCGAACAAAAAGATTTGAATTAGACCATCTGCTGCTAGTTTTAGTATTGCCAATGTTGTTTAACTTATTTCTTTTGCAAACGTCTGTTTTGCTCCGTATCTAGAACTGTCTTACCTTTCATGTTTACTTCCTCAATTTCTTGCCTAAATTTAATTTTCTTGGTAAATTTCTTGTTTTTATTTGTTTTCTACTCATCAGTTTCTTTATTTAGTCTTAATTATAATTCAGTTCAATATCAGCACCAAAGCATGATTTTATTCTCAATTTATTATGCATTTCGAAAGGGTATGGTCGTTTCATTATTTCATTTTGCTTTTAGTAGATTCTTGACACTCTATTGTCCAAAGTTAATTATTAGTTCAAGGAGTTTAAATGAATTGAATTTTTGAATGAATATTAATTTGCCTGTAACCCAGTAAAACCTGTACAAGCCATATTGAAAAACGTCAAGGAAGAGAGGTAACAACCTTGGATTCAGCTAACCCAAATGATACATATTGAAGCTTTAGAATAATCTGGTATAGTGTGCAAAACATACTTAGTTCATTCCTCCTTTGCATAGCTGCTGAATTTGATTCAGTAAGCAATCTGTACAACAAAGGAGAGGCAGACTGACCTTTGATCTGTTTGATCTTTTTGCTAAAATGTTATCTGCATCATGAATGATTTTTTATTCGATTTGTCTTCACAGGTACTAAAGTTTTCAACATTTTCACAAAACAATTGCCAAATGAAAAAGTTACTAAATAAAGGAAACAAACATACTTGAAGTGCATACCATTTCTCAGAAAATTTGTGGCGCGCGAATTAATCCTTTGAAACATTTATTTCCCAAGCTTATGTATATGCAATAAACGCAATGAATAATCGTATTTGCGTCAGACTTTTTGTGTATTATTAGTTTATTACTTTTACAGAAAATTAAAAAGTGATACAGATTTTACAGCGTTCGTAACGCAAATAATAATTTTATTGGTTTGTTGTATTTTTCAATACAAATTCGTGAGTTCCAATACTTTTTGTGTGATTTTTGTCTCATAAATATTAAACGATCTATCATCAATTTAAAAACTTCACACGCGCGTTTTTAATATTAACATTTTTGTGTTCTTTTATATTACGTTTAAAATCATGTTTACGTTATAAATAAGGAATTGTAATAAATTGGTTAACTAATTATTTTATTTTCGTTCGATTGGGCTTTAATGCAGCTCTTATAAATGCTTAATGTCTTTTTATTAGATTTGTCTCGACTATTTATCCTCAACAATCCAATCGATTTATTATTCAAAAGGTATTATTTTCATTATTAATTCATCTTTACAAGATGTAACTTAAATGAATTTTAAATCATTCATTGTCGATCGATGCAACAAATTCCTCGCATTTCAATATTGTTTTTCATTTTTATGAGAAAAAATATGTTTTGGTTGTTTTGAATTTTATCTCATTGCAATACAATTTAAATTAAGTAAATAAACATATGCAGCGTGGAATTTTGATGAATCATTAGCATAAATAATTTTCTTTGTTACTATACGAACGTTTTGTTACACACACAAGCTAAAATAGCTGCTATTTCGTAAACTATAGTAAGTTGTACCATTATATTAGAGAAAAAAATCTATTAGCATATTTCTTAAAATGTTTTACTAAAACCTACAACCTCTTCAAAAACAGCATATCCTTTTGACGGACAAGAGTACAACAATAGTGATGGAGTTTCAAAGAATTTGCAACTCAATATGACAAAAATATTTTCACAATTCTTATTTTTTTAGCATAGACATGTAAATGAACGTTAAATACATTACATAGTTGTTTTCCTAGAAATATACTGACCTCCATAAAAATCGCAACACCTAGATTTAGTTGAGCGATTTTATTGAAATTTTTACAAACGATGTAATTCATCACTACAAACAAACTATTAAAATTTGAAAACAAAAAAACAAAAATAAAAAAGTTTTTTCAATAATGAGTTGCCCGCCACGATTTGCTCTACACTCATTTAGACAGCGTGGCATGTTGTCAATCAAGTGATCAATATCGGCCTGTGGTACATCATTCCAAGCTTCCTGAATCCGCAGCCGAAGATAGTGCAAATTGTCTGGAGGGTGTGGTAAATTACTCAGCTGCCTACCGATCACATCCCATACATGTTCAATGGGTGACAAATCAGGCGACCGAGCAGGCCATGGGAGGACGACAACGTTAGCTTCTTCCAAAAAGCGTGTTGTAGCCCTTGCCGTATGCGGGTGCGCATTATCTTGTTGGAAAATGGGATTTTCCAGCCCCCGAAGATATAGAAGTGCAACTGACAATGTAACCGGCTGCGTTTAAGTTGCCGTCAAGGAAGACCAATAATGATCTGTTGTCATAACATATTGCACTCCGTATCATCACTCCTTGTGTGAGCGCTGTGTTGCGTTCCACAAAAAATGTTGAATCTTTGCGTTCTCCACGCATCCGCCTGACCGTCGTGGGCCCACAAACAAAATCGAGACTCGTCACTGAACACAATTTGATGCCATTCTTGTACTCAATTCACCCTTTCGTTGCTCCATTCTAGCCTGCGACACGGTGAAGTATGGTAAGAGGAAGACACAAAAATGGACGATACGAACGCAGCCCATAAGATTTTATCCAGCGATAAACAGATGACATTGACATTCTGCGTCCTACACCTTTCAACTAGTTATTTACAATTTACCGAGTTGTGGAAAATCTGTCTCTTGTGGCCAAAAGTCTTAAACGACGTTCTTCACGATCTGCAGTCCTCCGGGGACGAACAGATCCAGGGCGACGTTGTTAAACCTCTTCTTCGGGCCATCTGGACCAATATCTCAACATCGTTGCAATATAACGGTTTACACGGCCAGCAATATCTCTAATCTCAATAATAAGGCCACGTTCAAAATCATTTAATTGCCGATAATTTTCACGTTGACGAACTCTTGGCATTCTTGTAAATGTTAAGAAGGCAATAGTGAACAAACAGTTCGCCAAATTGACAGTTATTATACACCGATTGTTTTATTTCTTAAAATTTATTGTTATTAAGTCAAACAAACAAACAAGAAAAACAACAACGGATAGATAGATTTTATTGAAATTTTAATCATTACTTAACAACAAATTTGTTTCATCAAAATAGACATTTTATGAAAATTTCATTAAAATTGGTCAATAACTTCGATGTGTTGTGATTTTTATGGAAGTCAGTACCGTGAATATTATTTAAGGCGAAACATACAAGCAGTACAAGTTTGAAATATCTATAGCAACTAAAGTCGAATTATTGGAAAAAACCTTAGCAACCTTTAGATTGTATGCATGCAGTTGCCCCACCTAAAATAGAACATTGGTGCATTTAAATGTAAATATTGCTAGTTTTGCCAATGAAATTTAAAAAAAAACAAAATATGCCTACATGGTTTACTAAGTATGTAAAAACATAAACAATTCTCTCAAAGCATTTGCCCCTGTTTGCCAAAAATTCCAAGGTATTTTTTGCACTAAACTAAATTTAGAAAAGTAGAAACGTATTTCAAAAAAAATTAAATAAGAAACTTCTTATAACAAATTTTCGAATATATCTCCGTTTACGGCCAAACAGAATCCGAGGCGATCATAAAAATTATGTAACGTATTTCTTAACTGTTTTGCTGTGATAGTTGTTGATCTAGCTTGTTTTAGCTGGTCTAAATCCATCAGCATTCCATCAAAAACCTTGGTTTTCATATATCCCCAATGAAAGAAATCCATCGGCGTTAGGTCCGATGACCTAGCAGGCTAGGATATTTCACCCCCTGTCCCAATCCAACGACGTGGAACACTTTCATTTAAGTAGTTTTTTACTATTCTGGCATCATGGGTGGGACCACCATCATTTTGAAACCATATACCTTCGTGAATGTCCAAATTTAAATTATTTAAAACTGGTATTACGTTATCTTGTAGCAATGATAAATAATTTTCAGTACAAATATTTCCAATAATAAAAACAGGTTCTATAATGTTAGTACCTACGATACTTGCCCAAACGTTACCTTTGGATGGCCGCTGTGTTTTACTGATGCTATACACGTGTAAATTGTTTCTACATCAATACCTGCAATTTTGTGAGTTCACTTTGCCGGTAACATATAGATAGTGGCTTGGTCCGTAAAAATAATTTTTTGTGAATTATCTGGATTGGTACTAATCTTCTTCATAAAAAGCTCGCTCGCTCGAAAGTAATTCTGTGTTCGGAATCGTTCGCAATTAGTTCTTGATGGTTTTGAAAATGATACGACCTATATTGTTCTCTTTTTAACAGCCTATGGGCACTGCTTCAACTCACTGTTGTAATCTGGCTAAGTTCTCTTAAGGTCAAGTGTCTGTTATTGCCCACTAGATTAGTAATCTTATAACAGATTTCCTCAGTGAGAACAGGCTTAGCCCTCACTCCCTTATTATGCATCGACTCGATACAGCCCTTATTCTTCAGGTTATTAATCGTACTTAAAATTGTTATTCCACTAGGTTTAGGGCGATCACATAAAGTAACAAGCTAAGATTATTATGATACCATTTTCACCATTTGTAATTTTTCTTCGAAGGTATACATGGTTATTTAAGTTTTATTTCTTATTATTCTCTGAAGTTAATGTGTTTACAGAAGCCAATAAACATGCAAATGTTCCATTTTAGATGGGATGATTCAATAAAATGTGAGTTAGTTACCTTAGCAATGGTAACTATGGCAATAGCAGACTCTAAGCCTACATGTTTTGTCTTTGATAAAATTCACTGTATATAACTAAAACTGTAGAAGTCAGAACTAAAGATGCCTGGCGGGGTCAAACTAATAGCTAATAAGTAATGCCATTATGGATTATGAAATGCATAAAGACATGCAGGGTCAAGTTGCATAAATCGTACCTGTTTCCGGTTTTTAATTTTTTCCTCAAAAACACTATCAAATAACAAACTACAACTGAGAAAGTTTAAAGTAGCATTTTGGCTACAAATTCTATTTTTTTTAAACATTGAGTTTATTACTTTCAAATAAGATATTAGCAAATTTTAAGACCACTGCAAATGGTACGATTTAGGCAACAGGTTTCGTAAGTCGTACCTGCAATGTTTTAAATGTTACTACTTTCCCAAGATCGTATCGTATTATGGTGTTGTTTACAACAATTATATTAGTGGCTTGACAGGGTTTTACTATTTTACTCATCAATAAAACCTGTGGGTATGAAGTTGAACAAAATCTTTATTTCTAAGAATATAAAACAACTACATTGCATTTAAATCAATTAACATTTGTATTAAAACTATATTTAACGACACTGATATTAAACTACTTTTTGAAAAGAAAAACCTCGAACTTGGAAACATAAAGGTATCTTTAACCCATTAGGTTAAATAATTAGAAACTTAGGTAACAAATCTTTTAATTCAGCTAAGAACGGTGTACTAAAATATGTTTCACAAAAAAACATCTGGGAATGCAAAGCTAACCACAACGAACTCCATTTTGTTCTTTTGGCCGCCATTTTGATCATGTTCTCGAAGAAATATCAAAAAACGAAGACACATATCGTCTTTAGTTTTTTATGCAGAATCGAAATCTGAAGTCAAAATTTCAAAATTAAGAAACATGCAGACAGACAGACTACGCAAATTCAGTAACGACTCCTTATACGGGACACTGGAACTTTAAAGTACATAAAAGTTTACAAAGTGGATGTAAATTTTACAAAACAGGATAATAAAATGCTAAGCAACAATCGTATTTTGTTGATAAGTTGGAGAACATTGAATCTAGATTCCTCTTCAGCCACTGGCATAGGTTGTTCGTTTACAGTTATTGAGAATAAACTAATTTTTTCCCCAGAATATTTGCAACGGTGGCAACCTGTAGACGCTATGGATGGAGCATCATCGGTGACACTACGTTTCCTGTAATAACCAAATTATCTCGTTTTTGTAAGAAACCTACTACTACACTGATTAACAAACTGAAACTTTTTTTCTGGTTTCTAGTTACAAATAGTTGATCTTGAATCATTTTTTCATGTTGAATCCAAATCTGGTTTTAGTTTTTCCCTAGCACGTATAGTTTCCCAGAAAAACATGATTTTGTTTCGAAATAAAACGCTAAAGTAATTAGATGTATTTTGTATTACAAAATGTACATAAAACCCATTAAAATATTCTATTTGGCAGTTTTCTTTTGTGTAATGATGTATAAGGGTCTTCTCTAATCAGTAACCAACAGTAATCACCCAACATGTTCGAATTCCATCTTCCCTGGTACCGATTTTCCAACGTTGAAAGGTCTTAATGGAAACACCCCTTGCTCATCACTTACAGCACCCATGTCTGGAAAAAATTCAAATGGGAATATAAATAATGCATCTTTAGCGACATATTACATCCCATTTTACGGTAAGCTGTCAACATTTCATCGACGAGGTTTTTGAAATTTTCTGCTTTGTTGTTGCCCAGAAAGCCCTTTACGATAGATTTGAAACAATTCCCCGCCACCTTTTCTGTTTCTTGTAGAACCGCATCGAAACCGCTGTCATTCATTAATTGCCGAATTTGGGGGCCCACAAATATGCCCCCCTTTATCTTAGCTTCACTGATTTTTGCAATTTTTTTTATGTACTGAAAACCTCTTCCGCCACGGTTCATACCTTTTACAAAATTCTTTATCAGCCCTAACTTTATATGCAAATGGGGCAAATAGATATTGTTTCTATCCACAAGGCTTTCATGTAAAATATTTGTTTCTCCCACAACTATCTGCCTACTTGGCCAACTGTTCACAATATAATGCTGCGATTTAGCACGACTGTCCCACTCGCACAAAAAAGCAACTGTATTTTGTAAATCCCAGTTGCATTCCTAATAACAAAGCTGTAATTTTCAAATCTCCACAGATTTTCCACTCGTATCGTTTATAGTCTACGCTCGTTAAAAGGCGTTTCATGGTTTCATAAGATTTCTTTGGCAATGCACTTCTATTGTGCAACAACTGCTTTCAACCCAAATCTAGATGCATCAATGAACAGTCGCCATTCTTTTGGTTTGCGTTTACGTCCAAGGGTTTCCATCAAACCGTCAACATCACTGCAGTAGGTAAGATTGTCGTCCATTGAATAAAACTCAGCAAACTTCTTTTCGCGGTTACAGAAATGACTAATTTTGGTACTGTGTTCCAATAAATTTCAACTTTTCAATCGGAAGCCAAGCAACTCGGCTTTGCTTTTGCTTAAGTTCGAATCACGAACTAAATCGTTTAGTTGTGCCTATGTGGTCAAATGTGTGTTCAGTGGAATCTGGAGGAATAAACTCTGGATCATTGCTAGAAATAATGTCGATATCTTCTTCATCTGATCATTCAAATGTTTCTGGTCGCACAGGAACTGGAAGATCAGTACAATTAGGAAACACAACAGAATTTTTATTTTTTTGCAGAGAAGGCAGCTATCTTTAATATGCAGAAGTAACAATCGGTTAGATGATCCTTTTGTTCCCTGTATATCATAGGTACTGCGAAGGGCATACATACACGGGAACCTTTTATCCACTGTCGAAGGCGATTTGCACAAGAAACACAACAAGTATGTGGTGTCCATTTCTTATCTTGATCTCCAACTTGACATCCAAAGTACAGACGATAAGCTCTCCCTAGTAGCCCAGTAAAACATCGTTTTTGGTGTTTAGCAGTAAACTCGCCACAAACGTAACAAAAACTGTCCGGATCGTTCGCACATTTACGGGACATGATTAATGTTTCTATAGTTATCACTCAAAACACAAGAAATTTTCTTTGTTAAGCAGTGATAATGCAACTTTATCAAACTTCACTCGCTCCACAAAACAGTACTAACACTGAACAGGTTCATACATAAGTGATCTCACTTATGGAAAGTTGAGATAATATTTACAAATATTTATTAGAGTGACATACCTGTTGATGCCACGTTAATAGCTTTCTAATATATGCGAAATGTAGTTACCTCATTTCCAAAACTTCTTATCGCTAATACTTAATTACCTAATGCAATTATAATTACACTATCCACTGGAACTTCAAATGCATATATTTCAAAAACTACACGTGATAGAAGAAATCTGAAAGCAGATTTGAATTCAAAATGAAAAGTTACATAAGGATTACCTAGTTCAGTTTAAAAACCAAAAACTCTGTTAATCAGTACTATCATCATTGCTGTAATTTTCCTCAAATTATCAAACAACGCTTTTCTGTCTCTAGTCCGGTATTCTGTAGTTAAAGATTTAGAGGCACCTAGGATATACACGTCAATAACTATGGCAAGCAGTTGGAAGGTCAATATCATTTTTACTTCCTTCTCGTTTGCATCGGTTTTATCATTTTATAACATCTGTTCGTAAAGTTTCCTATTTTTTTTCTTTTCTCGTTCTATCTGGAAGTAACTTGAGTCATTTGACAAAATCAACATCTGTTCTTATGGTTACAGGCATATTCTTATCCTATTTTATAACGCCACTTCTTTATGCTGATCAAAATAAAAATCGAAATTGTCCAGGTCTGATATTTATTTATTTTTTGTGTTATGTCAAAGGCATCAACGTACTTTTCTTCTAAAATCATGCATACTTAGACTCAGTCTTGCAATATTGTATTTAGTGTTAGGAATAAATGCAGGTTATATGGTCAAGAAGTCAGTGCCCAAATTCAAAAAAATATATACAGTAATTATTTTCTGACTTTGAATTTTGAGTTTGAAGTTTTTCATCTTTATCCGTGCTTTGATTTCTTCTACACCAAAGCTCGTAGATTGTCTTTACTGTTTATCAATTATATAAATTAACGTAAGTCATCAAATACATCAGTAAAGCATTGTACAATAACTTTGTGTTTGTGAGTCTTATTGGTAACCAGATACGATCGTGAATGTAAATTAAAAAAATCTTTTACAGTTGCGCAAGGAAAAAATAGTTTTTGAGGTGTCCTATATTTGAGACATTGGTACTTAATAGATTAGGACGCGACAAGTCACAAGACTATATCATGTCCTCAATGTTGTTACACAAAAAGCAAAACCAGTCTTGTGGATTGCTTTCAATTATTCTCTTACTTGACTGAGAAGCTGCAACAGGTTTTTGATTCTCTTTACCGAATAACTTTTTCTTTGCTACTTTCTGTTGCTTCTTCTTCCTTCTTCATCTTTGGCGGCTGTTTCTGTTCGAGATCATCTTTATACGGACTTCTAGTTAATATTCTAGCTCTTTGTGCTTCTTTTTTATTCGTTCATCGTGTTTTTTGTTGTCTTTGGAAGAGATCTTATTTTAGTAACTGAGACGGTTAAAGTAGTTTTTGGTTTTTTGTTTAGTATTAGAATTTCTCGACGACTTAACCTACTGAAGGTCAAGCTTCTTCTACTGATTTGGTTTGCTAGAAGCTGAAACTTAATTACGTTCACTTGCTGTTCTGTGTGATGTGTTATTGTCTTGAACGCTTTCTTCTAGATCTAGATTTTCACTAGCTACGAAATCTACATCAGTGAAGACATTTTGGTTAACTAGCCATTAGGCATTATTTATGATTGCGGATTTTGTATAAGCTTCAAATTGTGTAGCTTTTCGAACTGGGTCTGCGCGAAGACACGTTGTCATTATTTGACTGTAATTTGATTCTATCGATTTAAAAACTGTTGCATTCAATGGTGGAATGGGTATTGTGTCCATCCAGAAGGAGAAGACATTTTTCATTTTCGCTTGGTTTAACAATTGAATAAAATGATTTAACCATTTAACAAATAACTATGAGTGTATGTAGCTATTCTTACTGCTTTCAACTAAGCTACCAAGAAAGCCAATATTCTTCAGTGCTGGATGCATAAGTTGCCTCTTAAAAATAGACATAGGCGGGACATTGTTTCTGGCAGCATTCCAACAACACACTAATGTTGCATTTACTCCTCGTTCACCGCTTGCAATAAATCCCGCTTGATGTTTTCCTTTAAATGCCAAGATTTTTCGCCACTTCTTTTGCACTGTTGAAAATCCGGATTCGTCGACATTATAATATATATGAAAAACATCAATACTATTTTCGTCAACCAACATATAAAAGAAGCCATATACATTTGTCTTGTTGAATTCTTTACATCGTGCTTTGGATATATTCTTGGGTTGTAGCAAACTTAGATTTTGATGTCTTGACATAATTGAGTAATGTCATTGTTCCAGTAATTTTGGTTGCCTTATTAAATGGATTGTGTAGATGTGGATTAACTTTCCTTAGACTTTAAATGAATCCAACTAATTCTTCCTTCACTTCTTCGGAAAGGGTCAATTGTCTTCCATTCGCACACCTTTTGTTTTCCCCTCACTTAACCTACCAAAGTAATATATTTTTGCAAAAGCGGATAAAAATTAATATGAAAGTAAGCAATTCTTTCATACAGTCATTACCACTTAATCACCCCACGTCATGCTAAATGCAAACTTAAATTCCTATTATGTCAGAGGTTGAATTTCTTACTCTTCCCACAGACGACCTTAACAACTTAGTAAATTTGTGTTTTCACTTAAAACTGCTAAACGTTTAGATGAACCACTAATTAAACTGCCATCCAGAAAGTTGTTTTTTATGCTATAAGATTGATCTTTGGAAAATCTGAGTTTATGAGTTCATTTCATCTTCTCTATTCCTGGTTGCAATGAACCAACTTTGTTTGGGAAATCTTCTTGCAGAACGATACTTCGTCTAAAAAGTAAACAAGAATGTCTGCTTAATCTTGAAGATGTGCGATTCTTTGATAGTTAAGTAGAAGAAATTATCTCTGTTGATCTTTTTTGTCTGTTACGAAGGCGATGTTTTTCCGGGATCGGGCAAATGCAAGCAGTTTTTCAAAGTTAGTCTTATCCTACCGAACTAGCACATTTAGATGGTTTAATTGAATCTTAACCAAAGAATTGCGAATTCAATAAGTAGAACGCTCTAGCGAAGAAACCAACCGAATCACATTTTGGATATTTGACTGATGAACAGTCAAATTGGTTTAGGAATGCCTGATAGGAAAAGAACTTAAAGAGCTCTGTCAATACCCATCCGATCAATGATCTATCACCCACGCTGTGCGTTGGTTGAAAATGTTGTCAGATTCCACTGACATCGCTTTGTTTTTCCAATCTGCTTAAGTTAATCTATACCATTTAAAACCAAGTAACTACGCGCATTATTTGATCTGAATATTTTGACAAATCTTTTAACAAGTACTTGTTCACTGAAAAATATGAATAAACAAAGAAATCTAATTTCTTTGTACTTCGCAGCTATTTTTTAGTAATGTCTATACTATACTTTTTATTAAATCAAGATCTGCATGTTAAATGGTTAAAAGCTTTGCACTTTAAATTATTACTGAAATTGATAAAAACATTTTTTTCAGGTCTCCTCACCGCAGTAAACTGTTTAAGTGTAAGATGGGCAATGAGAATACAAAGCGTGTTCACGGTAGCCAAACTATTAGCACTTTTCGGTATTATTATGATTGGCGTCTACTATATAGTAACAGGTAAGTTTGAATTTTTTTAGATTTTAAAAAACATAATTTAAGAAAACTAAAATATTATAATCGATTTTAATAATTCGGTCAAGCATTTACTGAAACAATTAGGTATTTCCTCATCGTTGAATATAAACAACAGCTTAATTATACTAAAAGATGTAGTAGAAGCCGCTTTTGTTACAGAAAATTAGGAAATGATGCTCTTTGAGATATCGTTTCCTTATGGTTGAGGTTAATTAACCTTGATCATTTACTCTGTATCATCCTAACTACCAAGACGATTATATATAATTTCCTCAATTTCGAGAAGCATCTCCGGCTACGTACGATATTATTATGTAAAACACAAAATTTTCCGTTTGTTTGATATTTAAATTTGAAACTTTTCATTCATAATTTATGAATGAAATCAAATTAGAAGAAGAAAAAAGGCCTACTATTAAAAATTGCTTGTACTTTTATGTATAAAATTAAAATTGAACATTTGAAAATAATTTTGAAAAGTGAGATTTTATAAAAAAAGATGCTATACGTGACTCGATTATTCCTCATCATCAAAATCTCACTTATAGTGAAACTTGTAAGATATGTCAAGTCTACCTACCAAAGATTTTAAGAAGCTATATATGTAGATAGCTTCAATATCACATATGAAGGAGCGATATAAGCCCTAATGCTTAAATAAATCTTAAGATAGTGCCTTACACAGCTCTTGCATAAACAGGAAAAGGCATTCAAACAAAAACAATTAGTTAATCTGTCAAATTACTTTAAAACTTTAAGAAGTATAATTAGCATTTTTCTACAGTCTACAGTCTTACATTTGATAAATTTGATGCATACGCTCATACTTGTCTTATTCTTACTTTTTTTTAGAGTTATGATTGAATACATCACAGTTATAGTTTCTTTATACATTTACATTTACAATATCGTATCTTTTCATGTGTCTGTTTTTTGACTTTAATGTGCATAACCAATTTAGACATATCTGAGACTTTTCCCAAACAGTCAGTTTTGACGGTCACATTTTCTCTTTGGAAGTACTAAGCGTAAGAAATTCTGTAAATGCTCGAATGGGGATCTAGAGACTTAAAAACTATTTCCTTTCATAAGTACGAATTAGAAGATGACCAACGGATCGTTACCCATATTAGATTGAAGTGAAGTCGTTCAGACTCTTAACCCAAAATTTCTCCTCTACGAAAATAGTTATCTTCTACTATGCAAAATTCCTTTTGTGTTTTGTCTTTTTTTTGTGATTTTACCTCTGGGACGTCTAAAATGATAAAATTGATTTAGACAATGATATATTTATAATCAAAACGTTAGAAAAGCATTTGAAAATGATGATAGACCTAGAACAATATATAACGAGCAAGGGCAAGGAAATAGAAGACCTCAACAGCAGACATGACACGTTTAACGTACACAAGAAGATTAAAGAAGCTACTGGCAGATATAAAAAACGAGTGCCAGCATGGCAAACTAATGATAGAAATAGAGGAGAAACTTTACGTGTGGCAAAAATATATTGAAAAGTTATTTGAAGACACAGAAAGACCGCAATGGGAATACTTTCCTGAAGCAGAAGGACCCGAAATAACGCAATCAGAAGTTGAATATGCCATCAAAACAGCTAAAGGTAGCAAAGCTCTTGGTTCGGATGAGATACTTGTAGAGCTTCTAAAGGTTATGGAAGAAAATTCTATCCCACTGCTAATGATTAGCCTCATAGGCCACATCTTAAAAAATTTTCTTAAAAAACATTCACACGCGAATTTATAGAAAATGTGAAACAAATATGAATGATAGTCAGTTCGGGTTCCACAATGGTCTTGGTACAAAAGAAGCTCTATTTGCTGTTCAGGTACTCTTCCAGGGTTATAGGGATGTCAATTGTGACATATTTGCCAGTTTTCTGAATTATAAAATGGCTTTTGATCAATGCCAACACGATCAAATGATAACAGCGTTGAAAGAGGCAAGCATTGACTCAAAGGATATCAGAATAATTACTAATTTATACTGGAGGCAAAAAGCGGCAGTACGAGTGTTAGATCAACTCACACGACCCGTAACGATACAGCGGAGACTGCTGTCACCTATACTATTATATCAATAATATACGTTACGCTGACGGTACGGTACTGATAGCAGATAACTTTGGCGATCTCTAACAGCTGCTGGACACTGTCACTGCAAAGAGCGAGGAGTTTGGCATAGAGTTGAATGCTAAAAAAAACAAAATTCATGGTGGTAGCACAGTTTATACCTTACAGAATCAGTTGGATCACTTCCCCTACATTTTGTCTCCCACTTCAAGAAACTCGCGGTCTATGCGCAAACCACTATTTTCTGTTCAAAAGCAGAAGGGTAAAAAACATGCAAAACACGTGCACATAACCTAACCTTAACCTTCAAAAAAATAATTTCATAAAAGTTGTATTATTTGAGTGAAATCAACTTGTATATTCTGTAAATGAATTAGTGAAATTGTTTAATGTTGGTAAGTTACATTAGGTGTAAAATTTGAATATCAATTGCATATATAACCTTCCCTACAAGCGCGCGGTCTACAGTTTAGATCAAAAGAACCAGTCTGAGTGATTCAACTGATTCTGTAAGGTATAAACTGTGGTGGTAGTCAGTAAAACACCACAACATACAAATAATCTCACGGTTAACAGCCAAACAATTGAACGTGTCACAAAACTGGTATACCTAGGTATTGTAATATCAGACACTTGGGATCACCCCATTGTGATTAAAAACCATATTGAAAGAGCCAGATATACCTTTATTAAAATGAAACCTTTCTTGTCTAATAAAGATCTGAGTCTAGAACTAAAGAAAAAGATAGTGAAAAGCTAGTATTTTCCGTGCTCTTGTACGGAGTAGAGTTGGACCCTGTCGAAGAATACTAAAAACCGAATTAGAGCTTTCGAAATGTGGATATTTTGTAGAATTCTCCGAATTTCTTGGGTTGATCACATCACTAACATTGAAGTACTCCGAAGTATGAAATGCCATCCTGTGGTAATGACGGCAGTTGAGAGACAGAAGCTTGAATGAGAAATGGAGGAGAATATCGTTTTTTACAAACTATCATGCAGGGAAAGGTTGATGGAAAAAGAGGTCCTGGCAGAAGAAGAATTTTGTGGCTGGCAAATCTACGCCAATGGTTTGGAGTTACTTTGTTCTGCTGTGCAGCAAGCAAAGTTCGCATCGCCATGATGATCGCCAACATCCGGAACGGATAAGGCAGAGAATGAAGAAGACCTACTATTTGATTTTACTTAAGACTTCAATTTATCTGTTGCCGGCACCGGAAATTCCATGATTTAATTGACTTACAAAGTTCATATTCTTTATAATATTCTTTTTTCTCGTGATTGTTTTGGGAAGGTGCAGAAAAAACTAAACGACCCACCACTTTTGACATTAATCATCAACTATGTGTTTTGCTCTCTTTAGATTTTATTATTAGGCAATTCTTGGCATTTCTCCAGACTAACTGCCTTCATCTTACAAGAGGCTAGCAAAAGCGACCTTTGCTTCCAAGTCGTGCAGGACCCGATCTACAAGTTTCACCTAAAGCTCAAGTTTTAGTTGAACCGGGTTTGTTTTTGAATTGTCTCGGGCATTTTGGGTCGTTTGATCGGACTGTGTTTGTAGTGCTCTTGCCTATCAACGATTTAGTAGCAACTATAGCATAGTTACTAATACATGAAGAATTTTAAATTTAGATTAGAATTTGGCAGCCCATACGGCACGCTTACTTTCAGTGTCGAATCAATACTTCTCAAATTGAAAATTGAAATTAATTGATTACACCGTGTCACATAAATCTAGACAAAACATACCATTAAGACATTAAGTTTGAATTTGGGTATAATTTGATAACTTTGGTTGACTTTATCAAATATTTCTGTGTGCAGTAGCTTCCGGTCATGTGCAAGTGTTAGCTTTAAAACTTATCTCTAGTATACAGCCCAAGACCAGCGTTTCTTAAAGTTTTCTTGCTACGATATGATACATCTTTAATCCCCATGTTACATTGGGCCACTACGCCGCTACTTTGAGCATCGGTTTTTTTCTGGAAACTACTTACTAAAAGATGAGCTACAACCGGAAAGAGTTAATCAGATCCAGATGATAAATTTGCTCTTTACACAAATTTCTCAACTTTATAGCTAGAATATTTTCTTTACTTCAGATTATCCCATGTTCTTGAAACTGCTCTGCAGAGAAAGACAGTCTTACCTTTTTGAGAAGGTTCATAAAAGGAAGAATAGGATACAACAAGTAGATGCTCTGTAGCTGCTAGGGACTACGTTCAAGGAAATTTAAAATGACATTCACTCTGTAGTTTCGTATTTTTAATAATAAAAAGTTTTTTCCTCGGTATTTTATAAGCGATGTTTATACCATTGCATTGGTTTTAGGCTTCATTTCGTGAGAGATTTAATTCACAAAATTGGTTAGTTTATTCAGTATACACCATGACTGAAGAGAATCCAGATTTTGTATCGAAAGCTGCTTCCTATTTAAAGAAAGAATAGTAAAAAAGTGTAGCGAATATTGTATTTAGAGTGTTATTGGTT
>VTPC01089021.1:0-38306 GCA_011009095.1 Ignelater luminosus
TGTGTGGCCTGTTCTGGTGAACACCTCGCTTATCAGGGGATGGTGCTGATAAACCACTTTTAAGTTTATTCTGAATGAGCTGAATTTTTTTGAAGGTAATTTGGTAGAGTAAACATATTGCAGTTTTACAAACTTTCAAAACTTTTTGATTGAATATAACTGTATACTTAAACGAGAATGATTTTGGTTCTTTAATGTTTTTTCGATGACGTTGGACAGGTTGAATGAAAATGCTTTTAAAGAGAAGTGCATTTTTTGAGTTTTGATCTAGCTGGTAAAATTTTTTAAATATTGTTGTTCTTCCTTCTTCGTCAAAATTTTCGTTGCAGTTGAGAGTGCATTTTTCTTTTTGGCATAAAAAACCTAGTTCAACTTTTTTTGACAGAACTAGCTTTCCTTTTTGGTTAATATAGCTTTCTCCTTTTTGTCTAGCCTTTGCTGCTTTGTATCTTTTCCAGTTGTCTAAGTTCTTTTGTCGCTTCTTAGATGTTTTTTGGGGCAGCTGGAATATCTTCTTTTGAACTTTTTCGATCAATGCATTATTATTTTTAGTAATCAGTGTTTTATTTACATCTTCACTATTGATTGTTTTACTTCCTTTATCTTTATTTTCCAGCGTTTTTAAAGTCTTTATCTGGTCTTCGATGTTTTCAACGTCATTGTGAATTATCTTTCTTGACTTTGTCGATAGGAACACTTTTCTAGATTTCAGTTCTTTTGAATAGTCCAAGTCGCTGTCGTCAGAAGTCTCACCTGAAGTATCTGGTACATAATCATCTGAAGAACCGTTGTCAGACCAATCTAAAAAGAAACAAAATAAAAACCTCTTTAAGTTTTCAATTGGACTAGCAAAGCTTACCTAAATCTGCCTGTTTTATAGGATTAATTGTATTATCCTTTTTGCTTATTATCATACTTTCTTTTTCATTATTTCCCGGCGTTTGTAAAGCTACCTGGCCTTCGAAGTTTTTCAGGTCATTATTTATTTTCTTTTTATTTGATACAATAGCCCCTAGAATATTTGACTTTAGAGATAGGAGTCTTTTTCTAGATTTTAATTGCTCTGCATAATCAGAATCAGTATGGTCAGAAGTCTCATCTGAGTCGTCTAAAACAACAAAAACAAAATATGTACCTCATCAAGTTTTCATTTCAACTATCGCAACTTACCAGAGGAACTTTGTTTCACAGGGGTAGTATTAAGTTTGCTAAGAAACCTTTCTAGAGAATTATTATTGTCACTCTTGGCTGGGCTCCTGCTGTCATTTGAACTATTGGGACCTAAAAACGAAAGAAAGACACTGTTAAAAGAAAATACTTGTTTGCAAGTTTAAGATAAATTTATCGTTTTGCTTTTTGTACTAAACGGTGAAAAACCACCGCAAAACTTAAACGTGAATAAAACGCAATAATATTTTTTAGGTTATATTTTAAATAAAAGCGCTATAACTTTTATAGTTACCCTTATTAGTCTGTTCTTTTGCAAGTTTTAAAATTAGCATGCTTCTTGCCGACATATTAGCACTATTTTTTACTTGCACTACACACATTTAAGTCTTCTATCGCGTAAAAACTATAAAGATGTAGAGCACAAAACCATCAGTACTGATACATTTCTAACCTAACATTGTGGTGCTATGTTCGTTTTGTTAATATTTTTACAGGTTTCTAATTTACAATGGATAAACAATTCATGTAGCAATAATTTGAAATGTTAGTGAATAAGGGATCTACGATCAGAAATCAAGCGTACATAAATCTTTTATCCATTAAGTTTTGTTAAAATTAGATTATCATAGATCCTTTATCATCCCGTAACTTTTTAATTTTATACAATAGAACTACGAAACTGATCCCAAAAAATTTCTGGGTACATAAAACCTTTATTCACCAAAAAATCTCAATTTTTTTAAAAAATGTTACATGAATCCTTTATCCACTTGCGTCTTCAATTGTCTTCCCTGGTTTGATATAATTTTGCAAAATGGTTTAAACTAATTTACCTAGAAACCATATCTTTGTATTGGGTATTCTTCATTTCTCTAGAATCTTTCTACAGTCATATATTTCATAGCTTCTACGTGACTTTTGCTAAATTATTGTCTTTTTCATTCGTCATAATATTGTAAATCTTTAAACCCAAGCATATAGCGTAATTTATCTAAAAGAGCAGTAGAGGCTCATTTTTATTTGATATCCCCAGACTTACAAAAGACCTTTTCAAAATTATCTTAAAAGCTCTTAACATTTGCAATGTTTATAAGGGGTCAGTTTATTTTTGTATTTCGGTACACTGACATCTAAAAAATATAAGTTCAGTCGATTTCATAATTTTGTATTCTACAATATTCATAAAACCATAAATCACCGTAATTACCACTAATATTGTCATTCGAAACATACAACAACAAAAGATAAACATAATTTACAAAGAATTGTTTAGTATTAATAGAAATGTAAGGTTTCCTTGCCCCGTTATTTAATAATCACCTTAAAACATTTTTTTTTCATCTACTAAATGTAAATTAAAATACTTGACTAACTGATAACACTCTACCTAAGGTATTTTTAGAAGTCATAAGGGCTAATTAACCTAAGACAATATTTTAGAAAATATGACATAGTAAAGTGGGCCTCGAGTACCACCTTAACCGGATAAGGGTTAGATATGAATGCACTGCATTTGGATGTAAATTATTAATCCATGAATAGATCAAACAATTTTGCCAACAATAAATTTTTAATTTTAAAAATTGAGTCGTTAGGAGTATTTTTCAATTTTTTGCAGGTCTGGATGAAACTCAAGGAGAAAATAACTAGTGTACATCGCAGACTATCTCGGATGTGGAGGATATTATATCCAATTTAAGAACCCAAGCATGGGTTGAAAACCAAGATATTTTTCAGTTTGGCTGCCGAGGGGTAGCATTGCTTTCACGTGAAGATTTGATACAGGATATACAGCTAGTGCAGTTAAACACCCAAGTTTCAACTTTCAATGCAAGTTTAATTCGAATCGATTCAAATAATCCAAAATTCCTTGAACATTTTGAACTGATAATAATCCAAACTGTGTCAAATGTAGGAGACAATGCTTTTGCTTTGGAAAATGATGTAACATATCCAGCTAATAACAATGACATGCTATTCAAACCTACCAACTTTTCTACGCCCAATGATAACTCTGTAACTTTGAAAAAGAAAGGCCGGACTAGAAAACAGAGAGAGATTGCTAAACTATTAAGAAATACTGGGAAAGAATATTTAAATGAAAAGGGAGAAACTGTAAAACCAAGAACGATGAAACCACTAACAGAGTGTCGAATGAAATGTAAAGATACATTTCCAGATGATATACGACTAGCACTCTTTAAAGAATACTGGAAACTAGGGCATCGTGGTAAAAGAGCTAATTTTCTGTCTTTGTTGATTTGCATTCTGGATAAAAAAACCATATGCGTACGAGTCGAATCAGACAAAGTTCGAAAATTCTCTTGCAAGTATGAACTTGTTGTAAATGGCGAACGAAAGTCAATATGTAAAAAATGTTATATTAGCACATTTGGGGAAACAAATGCTTTCGTGAATCCAATAATACAAAACAGGCAATTCTCAGTATCCAGTATAATAGGAAACGATAAAAGAGGTCGAAGTGAGCCAAAACATAAGCGATCCCAGGGAAGTCTAAACGATGTTGTTGAACATATTCGCAGCTTTCCGGCATATGAAAGTCATTATTGCAGACAAACAATTTCAAAAAAATATTTGCAATCAGATTTAACTATATAAAAAATGTACACCCTCTACGAAGATTATAGAGAAATTGTGTATCAATGACCATCTACGCAAAAACATTTCGTGAACTAGGCTTAGCATTCAAAAAACCCCAAAAAGACATTTGCTACAAGTGTGATACACTTAAAATACAAATTGCCTATGCGAATGGGGAAGAAAAAGAAAGTTTAATTTTAGAGCAAGCAAATCTATTTCTGGTAGAGGCGGAAATCAGATTGCTTCTTGTTTATACCGGCATATTATCGACTTACCATCTAATATAAGAAAAGTCTGTTTTTATTCAGATACATGCGGAGGTCAGAATAAAAACAGCCACGTGGCAGCTATGTTTATGTCAATTTTAAAGGAGAAAAAACCCTTGAATGTATTGATCATAAGTTCCTGGTTAGTGACCATACGCATATCGAATGCGATGTAGACCACGTTACAATTGAAAAAGCAAAGAAAAAGACTAGCATGAAAATAAAACATCCTTATGACTGGGTACAACTAATAAGAAGTTGTAAAAAAAACGAATCCTTTTAAAGTAAAGATAATGTAGTGTGACGATTTTTTTAATTTCTCAGCATTATTAAAAACCTACTTGGTCCAAAAAAAAGTTACTGAAAATGGCAAAACATTTTTGTGGAAAGATTTACAGTGGCCACGTTATTGCGGAGACAATATTGCAACATTGCGTTATAAGTCATCCCTCAGTAACGAAGACGGTTTTAAAACGGTTAAATGTCGCAGAAGAGGAAAACAAGCAGCAGCACTCAGACTGTCAAAGCTACACAATGGACCTGTTCCAAATAACAACTACAAGAAAAAGAACCTTATGGAACTTTTGACCCTTATTGATATGGAGTTTCGACCTTTTTACGAAGGTTTATTGGTAGCTGATGTTCCCGACATACCATAGATCCAGATTTGATGGAGATCGATCCCGACGAATCATAGTTTTCTAATAATATTAGCAGTTGTATGTTATTTTATATTATTCTTTCATTTATTAAAAAAAAATCATACCAATGAATGTTAAGAGCATAATATATTTTTACTATTGCAAATAATAGTTGAATAGCTTGAATATAATATTGAATAAGTCGGTACCTAAATATTTATTTTAAAACACATAGTTGAGATATCTCAACTTATCCTAAAATGTATCTTAAACTATAATTGTGAATATCCGGATAAGTCGCTCAAAATACACTTGAGATCATTTTATTGCATGTAACAATATCCTAACTTACACATCACATACTTTAGTTGCGAAAATAAATAAAAGATTTCTATAATACTTTTCCGGTGATTTACCATAACTTAATTAAAATTGTTTTATCTCTCCTGAAAAATTTCATAAAGGCAACTTATCTGCTTATTCCCGGGGGCCGGAGAAATAACATATGACTTTCAGTAAACAATATCAAAATTGTAAACAACTATTATTCTTAGAATTAAAATGTCTGTTCAAAAAATTATGTTTTGCTATTTTTTAATTTGTCATTCCTGTAAAATTTCAATATTTGTAGTTACAGCGGTTCTGAATTTCTACGAGGAAACGAATGCAACTAACTTCATGTAAAATGGCCGATTGACCATATAAATTGGTGCATGTGTGAATTAAGAGACCCTTATGCACAATACAATACAAAATATTTTTTTACTGAAACTTTTTACGTTTATACCATAGTGATGATTAGATCCGCCAAAACAT
The DNA here is from genome assembly GCA_011009095.1 of Ignelater luminosus. Taxonomy (NCBI): domain Eukaryota; kingdom Metazoa; phylum Arthropoda; class Insecta; order Coleoptera; family Elateridae; genus Ignelater; species Ignelater luminosus. Next base: position 5,495 of record VTPC01089021.1, read on the forward strand.
TTTTTTTCCAATGATGTAAAAAACGTAATACGTAAAGTTTTGACAATCATGTACTAGCTTTTGATTTTGTCCAAATAACATTATAGCTGTAGGTCTTACAATGATAGAGCTTATTACCTTTTTTCTTAAATTTCAATATGGTCCAGTCATTCATAAAAGACTAAAGCAACAAAAATCATTTTTATTGTTTTATATCAGTGTTGAAGTTTACAATGTAAGACATCTTTGTCAGATGATGAGAGAAAGCTCGTATATTTTCTATTACTCTAATGACTAAATCAGTCGATTTATTGTCCATACCAAGACACGTATTGGGATTCATTTTTTTAAATAAAATTTCTACAATTAATAATATGTACATATATAGTATGACACTGTATTTGTTGTCTGTATAATATTTTGTAATCAATTCCTGATCTCTGATCCGTTTTGGTTAATAATAATAATGATAATAATAATAAAAATGTTTATTGAACGTAATAATACAATATATATTTTAAAAAAAAAGAAAGATATTAACGTTCAATGGGAAAAAAGGTCAGCAATGCTGTTTTTCACTTTCTCCCTTGCAAAATAAACAAATAATTAAATATCACAATTTCTGGAAATCTAATAAACATTTGTTAAAACATCTTTTGAACTGAGCTGTTGAAGTACACTCTTGAAATAAATTTGTATGACTGTTAAATGTTTTAGGCGCTGTAAATTCATAACAACATTTAAATTTGTTAGTTCTGTGCTTAGGTATTGTATACATATCTATGTTACGTAAATCACAACTATGTATTGTTGATCGCTTAACTAATAATTTATATAAATAACATGGTTCTTTTGATTTTAAAACATTAAATAGGACTGTTCCATACAAAAGTGTAAATTTATTTTCCAATTTTAAAATATTTAAACTGTTATAATGAGGCGTAATATGTTCTCTTTTATTAATTTGATATGCAAACCTTAAACAACAACTTTGAAGAATTTGCAAGGTACTCTTCATTCGAGATGTTAAAAAGTTGAAATAGACGAAACTGCAGTAATCAAGATGATGTAAGATAAGGGCATCAACTAAATTCCATTTTACATTTGGCGGTAAAATTTCTTTAAATTTCCACAAAGACTTTAATTTCATGTAACACTGGCTGCACTTTTTGACAACATACCTTTCAAAATCTAGATTATGGTCTATAGTTAATCCAAGATTGCGAGAACTTTCACTAGCATTTAGAATAGAATTACTTAACACAATTTGGTTTCTAGCATTCTGTTTAGCTTTATAAATTAAATTTCTTGTACCAATACACATCACGATGGTTTTTTCAGAGTTTAGACGCAATCCGTTCCTTTTCGACCATTCTAGAATATTTTGCAGATTAAGATTGAGCTCTGTAATTAAGTCATTACTTTTTTCTGGTAAACACGATTTATATATTTGAGTATCATCTGCATATTGGTGAATATCCCAGTGATGTTGCAAAGAATTTGGAAGATCAGCCGTAAATATTGTGAAAAGGATAGGTGCCAAAACACTTGCTTGAGGGACACCATAATTCATTTCAGTTTCTTCAGAAATCTTATTACCAATTTTTACCATTTGAAACCGGTTTGTTACATAATTTTTAGACCACTGCAAATTTTCATCGGAGATTCCATAAAAATGTAATTTCGCTAAAAGTAGGTCTCTGTTAACAACGTCAAATGCTTTGCTAAAATCTAAAAGCACAAGATAAGTGATTTCTGATTTATCGATGTTTCTCGCTATATCTGTAGTTATCTTAAGCATTGCGGTGGTAGTGCTGTGATGTTTACGAAACCCAGACTGAATAGGTGGCAATATTTTACTCTCGCAAATATATTCAGTTAAGAATAAGTAAACAACCTTTTCTAAGATTTTTGACATCGTGGGTAATATACTAATTGGTCTAAGGTCTTTTAATTCACTTGCTTTAGTCACTTTTGGTAATGGATTAATTACAGCTTTCTTCCAGATTGCAGGGATGGTACCAGTTTTAAGCGAGAAATTAATGATATGTGTTAGAGTATATATGCAAAATGGTAATACTAGTTTTAACATTTTTAAATTTATATTGTCAATTCCACAAGCGTTAGATGTTAATTTACTTACAATTTTGGCTAGTTCTTCAGCTGTTATTTCTCTAAATAAGTCAGTTGGAGGGTTGTTATTAAATCTATTGTTAAGGAAATAATTCATTGTATCATTATCAACAACCACATTTTGAACAATATTTGTAAAGTAATTGTTAATTAAATTAGCGTTCTTAATTTCCTCTGCTATTTCTGATTGAGGTTTTAAGTGAACATTCCAAGAAGCAAAGTTTCTCCATAACATCTTTGGATTACAACGGTTAACATATAATTGATCTTTAATAAAAGCAATTTTTTCATTCTTTGTAGCGACAGATAAGTAATTTCGTAGATGCCTGTAGTTATTCAAATCAGTTTCTAGTTTGGTTTTTGAATACTTTTTATACGCTTTGTGTTTTGCATTAATTATTACTTTTAAAGCATCCGTGATGTAAGGACGTTTTCTACTACGTAACGTGGTAGATTTTATAGGTGCATGGATACTAAATAATTTTAAAATTTGATTGTTAATATAATTGACTTTGGAATCAATGTTATCTAATCTTTCCACGTAATCCCAATTGATTGCAGATGCATCATGTTCAAAAGCACTTAATACAAAATTTCTGTAGCAACGATATGTAATTCTTTTAGGTAAGACTTTCTTTGTAAAATAATCTAATTCACAATATGTTAACATATGATCTGTTACATTGATTAAATCCAAGTTTTCACATTCTATAACAGTAATATTGTTACTAACACATATAATATCTATCAAAGTTGCACTTGTATTTGTTATTCTGGTAGGTTGAGTTACAATCTGTTTCATGTTGAATGAGTTAATCAGATTGTTAAATTTTCTCGAAAATGATGAATCACAATTTAAATCAATATTTATGTCTCCAACTACTACAAGATCATCGACTTCCATCATTACATGCGAAAATGATAATTCCATTTCAGCAAAGCAGGCATTATATATTTTTGGTATATATATATAGCGCCGAGACCTATTTTAGTGTTCTTTATCGTTATTAATACCCAGAGTTGTTCCGTATTTATTGACGTAGAGAAATCTATAGATATAGCCTTAAAATTTAAATTGTTCAGAATATACCAACACAGTCCACCACCTCTAGAATTTCTATCGCCACGTAATAATTCATATCCCGGTATATGTATTGAACTCGATGGAAAATCAGGACATAACCACGATTCCGAGATAGCTATTAAATGAAATTTATTTTCATTTTCATTAACAAAGTCACTAAATGTATCAAAACTTGAAACTAATGATCGTATATTTACATGTGCTATACGTAATCCCTTATGTTGATTGGAAAAATTTTAATTCTTCTATTCTATTTTCAATATAGTTATTAACACTACTTTTATGTTGTACTTCTAGATTTTTAACTGTTTGCTAAATATCTACTAAATTAGCTTTTGTTTTGAAGATACCTCTTGAAAATTTTTACTTGAATCAATCTTATTACCATTATTATTTTTATTTACATAGAATTTACGCACAGCAATACCCTCAGGCCAAAATGAAGCATCCAAAATTTTTGATAAGTGATTCGCATCAATTGTGATTTTAAATGAACCGTAAGAATCGGAAAATTTTGATTTTAATTCCATAATATTTACTTCTGGTATATTAGTGTTGTTAAGTAGTTGCTGCAATTTAAATTGGATATAATTAAACAATCTTATCTTTATTTACAGCGGGATTTACTCTAGTAAGATGAACATTTGAGTATTTCTTCCTTCTTGCAACAAATATAAATTCATTGTTATTTAAAACAGAATTTGTCGATGCTGTACCTATTATCAGTTTATTTTCATTATATAACTTCTTGTTATGTCTTACCGCTTCATTATTATGAGAGACTGAATTCGAAGTTATAATTGAGGGTTTCTCATTTTGCGAGCTATGTAAGGGAAGATTTTTGTTGTTATTATTATATGGTACTGCTGTAGATGGTTTCTGATTATTACCATTTTTTGCTACATTTGAATAGCTTTTTGCATCACATGAGGGTCCATTGCAATTTTGGTTATTAATGTATTTTGGATTTGTGAGTAGTCTAATTAGATCAAGTATAAAGGGCACAGAGAAAAGACGTGTGTCTATTTTTAGTAAATTTCAGTTAATGGTGCCATCTTGTACTAAATCGCTTATAGAATAAAAAATAACTTACTGTTAAACTTCTTTATCCACACAATTTATCACTACAATATTCCTTATAAGGTTGCCGTGGGTCTAACTTTAAATTATTTGCTCTAATGTAAAATAATAATTTTGGCACTTAACATATTCTTTCGTTGTATTCTTCATATGCATTTTATTTATCTTAAGACGATTGAAGTTAATTATTGAACACTACACAATTCTCGTACATAAAATACGCATTTCTTTTAACAACCCAATATTATTTCACTCATTATCCAATTATTTACATCTGGTGGTATCCAGGACAGCTTTTTCTCTGTTAACTTTTTTAATTTCCATTTGCCTTTACAGTATAAGTAATGAATTTAAATTTTTTATTACAAACAACTTTTTTAGTTTGTCCGTAGAACGAAGCATCATAGATGATGTATTAACTTTGTGTTTGTCTTTCTTCTATTCTAAAACGATTTTCTATAATTATACTCTTTGCAGCAGCAGGAAGCCTGCTTATTAGAAGTACACGTCAACCTTTATAAATAAATTACGAATTTGCTCACCAAACCCAACATTATGTTAATCAATTTTTATTATTTGTAACGCGACATCTTAAGGTTTCACTTTTTTCTGTTCAGTACAGTGTCTTGCCTTCTATCTGCATGGTCGAAAAGTTCCATAATACTAGTCTGTCTGGTGTTTGATATATAGAGTATCGTTATAAACATAAAATATTTCGGTATGTATAAAAACATATTATTTAAATGGCAAGAATGCAAATTGAGTAAATGGATTAGATTAAAATAATTATTTAATGAAAGTAAATTAAATCTTTAGAGACATAGAGTAAAATAATAACTAAAATAAAAGATTCTTGTATTGAATCAAAGCTGCTATTTAATATAAAAAAACATAGAAGGTGATCTATTCATCCTATGAATTTTTGATAAACCTACACTGCAACCTGAGAAACTTTTGTCGTTACAGAGCAGACTGATGATAATTGCGTACGTAAATTTTTAATTTTTTTTAATTTAATAGCTGTTTCAGAAGTAAGCTACAAAATATAGAATTTTTTATTTAATAAAAATATGTCAGTCTAAATTAAATTCAGTAAAAAATTTGAGGCTCTAGATCTAATTACATTTGCATTACAATAATAGATGTGTTGCAGTTGTAGTATTATGTACTAAAAACCTTTAAAATATTAAATAATTAATATTTTAATAATAAATAATATTTTAAATACTAATAAATACTTCTTTTAACAGTTGAAGATAATTTCGTTTTCACTTTTTCCAAAATTCTCTGATAATACTTACATCTTTCATACTATTAGCATACCACTCGGGGATTGCTTCGAAAGTAGCACCTTGGGAATTCATTTTCACCTTTTCACCTTAAGCCACTTGGACTTTTCTTGGTAACTTTCTAGCTGTATTTTTTTTAGATCTTGGTACATATTTATTTTTGTATAAAAAAGGTATACTGTACATGTTTTCAAAAATGCACCATTTGCCAGAAAATATTTAATAAATGATATATCAAGAGACGCAATGCCGATGCGACCGACGCAACGGGGCCTTTGCTTTCTAGCATCTTAATGCAATAAAATTAAATCCTTTTTGTGAAATTTACAGTTTTGTATACATTTTTATAGAAAAATAAATAGCAAATCTGTGGTTCCAAAATTTAAAAAAAGTTTACACAGAAGAAGTTAGAAAGAAAAAACCAGCAGTCGTAAAATACGGTAAAAATGAGTTTTCGGGATTTTTCCTAATATTTAAAAATTCATATAAAAATGGAGCAGCAATTTTCCTGTATTATTACATTCGATTTCCATTTTTTAACTGTCTAATTGACAATTACTCTGGATTTTCTTTAAGTGACGTCCTTTTCTTTAAAAAAACACTTAATATGTTTTTACGATTTCTTACTTTTTCTTTGTTAAAATGATGAATTCTTAGGAATGATTTTTTATAATAAATATATTTGTTAATGTAAAAATGCTTGTCATAGCCCTTGCGTCACGTTTTGCCTACGAAATTCAAAACACACAATAATTCTTACGTTTTGTGTTACAGCAAAACTAATCGATACCAAAGAAAACAAATATGGTACTAAATTTTGAGATACCAGAATCGGTGAGGCTGCCACTTTCTTGTTTGCGTATACTTGGATTGTTTTCTACAAATAGATTTAAAGCGTACATTCTTATTACTCTACCTGTCCTAGCTCTGTGTCACCTAGTTGTGATAGCTATGCTGCAATTTATAAACATTAAAAGAGACATATCTGATATTGTAAGCAATTTGGAGGAGATATTTGCTTTTTCATTGGTAAGTAATTTAGTTATAGCTATTATTACATGAATTGCCCACAATGACTATTGCTTCTTTTTTAAACCTCACAAAATGTTAAGAGCAGACTCAAATGTGACTTTTGTTCTAGACACTTTTAAGAGCGGTTATTGTAACCTACCGCAATGAAGATTTCACAAGACTTATTCAAACGACCAAGTTATTCTGGGATCTCAGCAAATGTGATCAACAAACTAAAATGGAACTAATTACAATACGTCGTCTTATTTCTCAATTGCAAAGACTTTTATTATTGGCTATTTCAATATCGTCAGTTTTCAGAGTAATAGTTCCATTATTGCAAAATACGCTTCCTATTGGAATCTGGACTATGGAGGGGCATGAAAAGCTATATCAATTTGTGGTTATAGAACAATACTTTGTCATGCCCTTTTGTGCGATTTTCATGTGTTCTTTAGATTGCCTGTATTTGGGATTTTGTGCTGAAATTGTTATCCAATTTAGAATTTTATTTCATTATTTAGAAAATCTTAGAGCAGATGGTAAAACTGTCAATGAAATGGAAATAAATCAACTAAACGAAATAAAAAGTTGTGTTCTTCATCATAGATTACTACTACGGTAAACAATACAACATATTTGCTGTTAACAATTTTTTACGTAACTTATATTACTTTTTAGGTTCGTTAAGGATTTTCAGCAATCATTTTCTTTAATATTGCTGATCGAGTTTGTTATAGATGGTCCTTTTATTTGCGCCGACTTACTTGCTGCGTTTGAAAGGTAATAATTTAAATTATTTTGATTTACCCAGTTACAGCTACTGGCCTATCAAACGAAACAAATTGACTATGTTATGGAATTAATTCTTAGGTTAGTAAAACATAGAAAGACATAGACGCTGTCTTTTTCAAAATGACGAAGAAGATACATGCATACAAGCTACTATAAGTAAAACAATTAATATTTTCAGAGAATTTCCATGCGTTATTTTGAAAATTAAACAGTGTTCATTTTTGTTTCAGCTCTAATTTGCAGGTAATGAGTTCTAAATTGTAAATTTCTTTGTTTCAGCCACTCTTACCAAAATAAAGTAAGACATGTGATTCTGTTCATTTGTGTCACTCTCGAACTTGCTTTCGTCTGCATTCCAGCGAATTATATAACAAGCGAGGTAAACACAGAAAAAATATTCTCAATGCACTACTGTTATGTACCCTACATACTTAGGTGGAGTATGACACAGTCTTGTTATATAAAAAAGTTCAAGCAAGTATTTTTTGCTGTTTTTAAATAAAAACCAAAACACTGTTTGAGACTGTGACGTCACCCCCGTTTTTTATATAAATGACTTTCAACCGTTTTTCAGCACAGCTTATAAGAGAGTCAATAATTACTTACATCTGTAAAGATTCAAATCGATAGCTCCTATTATAGGCGTTCCAGAGGCGTGCAAAGGAAACTTGTCTTGGGATACATTTTGCAATACGCTGATTGAACTGTGACATAATGAAAGTGCGAAGAATTTCATTGATCTTGATATCTGTCTATTTCTCCGTCCATCCATTATACATTCCAAGAATTTACTGCCAATTACAGTAGCAGTGGCGGAGATGGAAAGTGAGGTGTGGCCAAAAAGTAGAAAGTAATGGTATCAGGAAATTTAAAAGGAATAATGATGGAAATAAAATATAAAGTTTTTCATATTTCTTTACACATTCATATGTCAGGGTTTGGTTTGAGCAACCAGAAAACTGTGTTGATTGAAGTATTGATATGAGCTCGCTTTGAGGGCCTCTGGAACGCTTACCATAGATGCCTTTCGATTCAGACTTTTACAGCTGTAAGTAAATAGTATTAACTCTCTTGCAAGGTGTGCTGGAAAAATAGTGGCATGCCGTTTATATCAAAAACGTCGATGATGCCATAGTCTAAAACAGTCTATTGTGTTTTATTTAAAAACTACGTAAAATATTTTTTTGAATTTTTGTAGATAGCAGGACTACCATATACTCTGCTTATAATATTTATGTTAAAAATTTTAACAAGGTGGAGGATGGGGTTTCGAAGTTACAATTAATCTATTTCTAGAGGAAACAATAATAGAAAGTAGATTTTAGGGGCAATTTAAAAGAGATTTTATATTTTTCTAGAACTGATAATATAATCCAGAAACATAGCTTTAATATGACATTGAATTTGTTAGGATCTGTTCACAAATAAAACAGTTATGCGCATTTTAATAAAACATAACAAATTGTACAATATTTGTACTGAAAATCATGAGATTTCCAAGATGGCCTCTTGAAGGTATTTAAAAAAAATTCTGAAACAATTAATTTAGTTTAACTTATATGTGTCTACGCAGGAAAAAATATGAACAAATTCTGAGACATGAGGGCACATGGTGTTAGGTGATATGACGTGAATTGACCCTGAAGTATTAAGCATGAAAATTACATAAAAAGTTATAAACTAAAAATCGACTTATGAACTAATGGTGGAGTAAACGTAGAATTTGAATAAAAAATTTCAAAGCTCTAACAGTAATAAATTTTACAATATCTATAGAAATAGAAAAGAGTTTTGCAAATTCCACAAAAAACATTTAATATTTTTCTCCCTTGCACCAATAAATAAACCAATTACTTCAATATTACGACAAATTTTGTATTTTTCTTTAAAATATTCAATTGCAGGGTTACAAAAAGGTTTCTTTTCGTTTTCTACATCTAATGGTTGTAAACTACCTTTCATAACAGGTAGAGTGCCATGGGGGATATATGCTATCCACCATTTCAGAGGAACTTGTCGAGCCTTAGTGGCAGTGCAAGTATGTATGTACAGTATGTGCTGTATTTCACTGCAAAAGCTGTACGGAGGGTTATAACATAGTATGGCTTAGACAATTATACAGTGTACTTGGTTTCGGTGTCCGCGCCTTCACTTTTTCGCAGGATGCTATATATCTCAAGAGATAAAACTGCTAATACATTCAAAAATATTGTAAATTCATATCATTTAAAAGCATTTTTAATAAACATAAACTGCCTTTATCTTAATTTACCAAAATGAACAAAAAAAAAAACAATTTAAACAGAAATATTTTGAATAAGCTTCACAAAAGAATTTGGTCTTCGGCGTCCTGTTTTTGGCAATATTTTTACCAAAAGCTTCAGAAATCTTTTTATAGCATAAGTTGCATAATCTTCTATGTTTTTGCTCTGATAATTTATATTTTAAGTCGTTGTTATTTGACTCATTGAAAGTTGTTAAGGTTTCAGTTTGTACTAGTTCTAAAAAAGTAGCAGAATGAGGTATATAAAGAATTTAATTCTGAATAACACACCTTTTATAACTTCTTCACGAAATTTAGTAGTAGTCATTTTCTCATTAGTAACATGTAGATGTAACCAATATGCATTGACAATAGCAGCTCCTATCATCATTTCAATGGCAAGTTTTCCGTACCATTTTACACCACGTCGTAAGGAAGAACTATAAGACTTTATTTGATCTGAAATTATAAAATAATGGTTTTACAATTTAAAAATTGAAAACAAAGATTAAAGTATACCAACCAGAAATATCTATATAAGATTTATGTTTATTATATTCTATTATTGTTTTCGGTTTTAGAACATCTCCAGATCTTTTACGAACTGTTGTCATAGTTGGTACGTATTTTGTATTCAATATGAGGACAACTCTTTTATCTCTCCATTTTTCAACATACACTCCAGTATTGCTTTCTTTAGCAACAAATTCTCCTTTTCTCAGTTTGTGTTTTATGACATCTGTTGAATTACGCTTTCTGTTTTGCCCAATGTACCCAAAAGGAATGTTTATTTCTCCAACAATTTGTGAGCTAACTGTACACTCGTATAATTATTGTCAACCACTACAGTACGACCCTTGTTCAACAGATCTTTTGTCAAATCCATAACAACTTTGGATGGTACAGTTTACTCCTCGGTCATATCTTTCTCTTGACCACAATAAATTTTTAAATCATACAAATATCCAACTTGTTATTTTCTTGTTTGTTTGTAATGTGGAAGGTAAGTTTAGCTTATCAGGTAAAGAAATATTGCCTTCAGAACCACTTGAAGATGACACCAAGTGTTGTTGTTCCGTATCACACTTATCTTGATTTTCGGAAATGTTCGAACCAGTTTTGTTATCCTGAGAAGCTCGTATAAACTTTTTTTGTAATTTAGCTGAAAGAACACGGTCTATTCCACTAATTTGCATCTTTATATTCTGTCTTTGGTCTAACAACAGCTTCCTCTCTTCTTTTGGTACCTTATTTTCTCTTGGACAACAACAAAGTTCAATTTTTTTACATTTACATAAACAAATATCGAATAAAACTCTGCTATTCTGTAAAAAAGTATTTTTCTGATCAGCAGATAATCTTTTTAACGATTTGATAAGGTTTTTACACTTTAAATGATAAGCCTTTAATAACTGTATGACTCTCGTGTGTGAAACCGTAGGAAGGGACGATTTTCTCCAAACATCTTCAACTCTTCGAGACATCAGCTTGGCAATATCTAAAAATGATGGTTCTTTGATAGTATTCCTGCTAATTTTAAGTTGTAATCTATTCCATTCATAACATTTCATGACATCTTCTTAGGTCGGCAACACATTGTCTTTAATATCTTCTACACTCCGGAATATAGGACACTGATAACTTTGTCTTCTAGTTTCCATTGTAAACTATTATTAATTAAAGAGAAAATAATGTAAAGATTGTTAAACACGGTACAGTACCGTACTGTTATAATATATTTGTCACTAAAACAACTACGCTATGCGATACGCCCGCGACGATCAAGAGTATCAACTTCAAAGTTATAAAAACAAAACTGTTAGTAAACAATGGCGGACATTATAACACAATGTCACTAATTCTCATTACCGACACAATAACATGAATTCTGTTTACAAATAATATTATTTTCATTGGTTTAGGGAGTCGATGTTTATCGTCACTATTTTATTAGTATATACCAAAAGTGAGGATCGATGCGCGGTTTATTACACTAAAAATAAATTAATAATATTTTACGTATTGAACTTGTAAGACAACATAATTTCATTATTACAAAACGATTTGGGAAAAAAATTGTTTTTGACCCACCCTATTGCATACCCTTTGAAATTTGAAGCTTTTTATGTGGTTTTTTTAATTTTTCAAAAATTACATGGATAGCTTTAAACGACTAAACACCCAACACACCAGCGCTTTTGGTGTGGTTCCTTATTAGTGAAGTATGATTTAATGCAAACTTGTGCTACTGGATGTCTAGTAACCTCTTTTACGTTTTCTTATTGGCAATGGTTACTATTTGTATTTAATTTTTATCTATTGGGGAAAGTGTCTGTAATTAAAGGCTTCTCTACCATAAACAGTACCCATGCTCGTTACAATGGGGTATATTACTATATCAAACTTTTATAAATTACTTATGTGCTGATTCTAAGTTTTAAACTATTATAAAACTTCTAATTTATTTATACTGTACATCAACGTAATAACATGCATCCCAAATTGCTTTTATAAAAGCGTCGCATTTGTCAAGGTAGACAGCTCTTTCCTTTTTCCCATTTGTAGAACAAACTTCTCTCTTTTTGTTTTTAATTTTATAACAAATGTTTTAGGCCATGGCAGTTTCAGACGCTGTTTATTATTCAAACTGGTATTCTCACCACTGTCCTTCTTTAAAAGTACCGCTACTGCTTATAATGCAACGTTCCCAAAATGAAATTACCCTAAAAGGAGGAGGTTTAGTTACAATTAATGCAGGAACTGTTGTGAATGTAAGTAGATAATATAAAAATATCTGTTTGTAGACGTAATTATGCATTTTCCAGGTGCTTAAGGTAGCATGGTCTGCATGTTCTTTACTGAGGGGCTTGCGGCAGAACTGAACTAATTTTAAACAATACTTAACCGTTACTGCAATAAAAACGTTGTACTTATATTCAAGGTAGTAATATCTAGAAGAGTTTAAATTTAGTTTTGGCAATTAACATAGTATGCACTTTTAGCTAGTGAAACATGTTTGATAATTAATTCTTGTTGTTTATAAATTGTTAGAAATAGAGTAAAATCCATAAATGAAAAATATGTAATGGATCAAACACCAATCTTTTACACCTAATTTCTAGTCCCACAACTTTAAACAGCATTTTTAATCTTTGTTCTAAGATATTTTATGTTTATGGCTTCTATTGACACTGTAATAACAAAATAGCAAAAATTCCAAGTAATATCGTAGTTAATAAAACTCTTTTGCCAACAGTACTACCCTGCAGGTGAAGTACTTATTTCTAAGACTATGTTACTACTCTTTAGAAAATTGTCCGTAATAGCGTAGAATACACAAGAAAATGACTGGCAGAAATACATTACGATGTAAACAGAACAGAGATTTCAAACGTTGTATCTTTTCTTAATATTGAAAATCTATCGTTTAGTGTATGTTTAGGATGGCGTAGTGTCTAAACGTGTAATACGAGGATGGTCTGAAAAGTTTCCGACCTAACAAAGATACAAAACATTTTTTCTGAAAATTTTTTTTTATTTTTCAACATAGTCTCCTTGTAACTCTACACACTTCTCCCAGCGATGCTCCCATCTCTGTAACCCGTCCAAATAGTACTCGGCATTTTTCTCTGCAAAATAATTGTTCACGAAGGTGATTGCCTCTTCATTTGACGAAAATCTTTGTCCTCCGAGCGCAAGTTTTAGATGAGGGAACAAAAAGAAGTCGCTTGAGGCTAGATTTTGTGAGTAAGGCGGATGGTCAAGCAGTTCAAACCGTAATTCGTGGATTTTCGCCATGGCAACCGCTGAGGTGTGTCTTGGTGAAACAGGATTTTCTTTTTTTGCAAATGTGGCCGTTTTTTCGCAAGTTCTGCTTTCAGCTTGTCAAGCAATGATGCATAGTATGCTCCTGTAATGGTTTTTCCTTTTTGAAGATAATCGATTAAAATAACTCCATGACTATCCCAAAAAACAGTCGCCATCACTTTCCCAGCCGAAAAAACAGTTTTTGCTTTTTTTGGAGCCGGTTCCCCCTTTGCAGTCCACTGTTTGGACTGTATTTTTGTTTCGGGCGTATAATGGTGTATCCAAGTTTCATCTACAGTAATTAATCGGCGCCAAAACTCGGATTTATTTCGCCTAAACTGCGCCAAAAGAGCGTTGAAAATATCCATTCGAACACGTTTTTGGTCTAACGTGAGCAAACGCGGCACCCAACGCGCGGACAGCTTTCTCATGCCTAAATGTTGATTTAATATGTGACAAACACGTTCTTTTGACATGTTCATAACCTCTGCTATCTCTCTCACTTTAATTCGGCGGTCGTCTAGCCCCATTTGGTGAACTTTGGCGATGTTTTCGTCGGTAGTTGCAGTTTTTGGACCTCCCGAACGTTCATCGTCTCCCAAGCTCTTACGGCCACGTTTAAATTCAGCAGCCCAAAATTTCACTGTGGTAAATGATGGTGCAGAGTCCCCATACACAGAATCCAACTCATCTTTTATTTGCGAAGGCGTATTGCCTTTCAAAAACAAATATTTAATGACAGCTCGATACTCGATTTTGTCCATTTTCACAAAAAAACTCACATCAACTCACTCAAACGACTGTTACATAAAAACTGCGCGTCCAAAATGGCTGAAACTTTGGTGAGTAACTGTCAACAGATGACCAACGAAATTCAGTAGCTTTTATTTACGAGTGCTGCCATCTTCACGTTGAGGTCGGAAACTTTTCAGACCACCCTCGTACACCGGTTGTCAACAACTGATATCCGCTCATATTGTATAAGTGCAGGCCGCCTAAACAGTTTAATTTTAAAGTAAGCCAGTAAGACTCACTATCTGGTCAAATTATAAACACTCAAAGTTTAAATACTCAATTTTTAACATATTTTTTAAAACTAACATGTTTGTAAGTTTATTTATTTATAAAAGTTTGGGAACGCAATAGCCTAAAATCCCAATTACAGTGTTCCACAGTTAGAGAGTATTGAATTAATTACATTGTGAACCCGTACAATAAAAAATAATTACATTTCAAACATAATAAATATTATAGGAGAAAGAGACCTAGTGCCTAAGCAAAAAAATGTATTAATATAAAATACATATAAAAAACTAGAGAGAATTTTTTTGATGAGTTGGAAAATTAATGATATAACAGACAGCAAAAATTATTGTCGTCTGCCTAGCTTTTTAAATTTATTAAACGGGATTTTGTAAATGTGTACATCTCTGTCCCATTAGAAGATTAATTTCTAATGAAAAACGAACTATTGCAGAGGTAGAAGCGAAATTTGTTCTGCTAACCGTATTGCTAGTAACTGACTTTTTCTTGCAGATTTAGAAGCAACTCAGAGATGAAGTATAGATAGTAGTTTAGGTGAATCAAATAAACGTTTCATTACTTTACCTTTTTAAAAGTATTAAATTGATGCTGCGATTTGGAAACTCTAAAAGTTACTAAATTTAATTTGAACTTGAATCTATATATACACTGTATCGAAAAAACTATTGATTAAAGCGTTTCCTAAACAATTTGTAACTATAGAATTGAAAAGAGTTAAATATATCTTAATGATTTTAAAATTTTTAAAACTACGAAATAAAAACTCTAAGCTTCTACCATATTTGCCTTTTGCACTATAGAGTTAACCTATTAGTGCGAAGAATTATTTATTGCAAACTTTTTACCTTTTATTTCAAAAATAGGACTCTTAAGGCTACAGAACAGTTATTTTAAATTGCATATACAAACAAAAACTTTGTCATGAAATTAAAAATTAAGCTACATTTGTAATATATTTAAGCTATTGGTATGCAAAGAATAACAATAAAAATACTAAGAAGCATAAAAAGAAGGAGAATGATAATATCCAAGCCTTATTATAAAAAATGCTAAAACAGTCTTTAGTATGCAAAGCCACTGTATACATTTCACATTCAAAAGATGTTCTGTTGCCAGAAACATTACATTGATGGTATTTAATTTCTCTTTTTCCTATAACATTACTTCTGCTATCTCTTCGCATATCCTCTATAATACTGGACCTTCCTAAAAATGAATCTGATTGAACTAGTGTAGTACTTGGTGCACCGTACAGTTTCAAAAGCTGCAACGTACATTGTCGTCCGAATTCTAGTTGCGATTTGTTATACCCAAGGCTTTTATAAAGCAACCATCATTGAACAACACATACGTCAACAACTCATTTCGATCGACTTTGCCCATCTTAGCATTACCCTTTGATATAGACCCAGAAATTTTAAATTTATTCTTTCACGTTTTTTTGGAATATCTTTGGGCATTTATTATGGGTTCTAATGGATTTAGTAAGGCATGCCACTACTGTATTGTCATTCCATCTCACCAATAACAAACTTCTGCTTAATATGCATTCATAAGTACCTCTTTCACTTTTTCCAAATTGTTTGCTATAGGAAATTGTTATATTTTTAGTAATTCTGTTTTGCCTAAGCGTCCCAGTAGCTCTAAAATTCATTTGACTCAGTTCACTTACTAATCCAATTTATGTAGATAAATTACGAAGATAAAGTTCTATGGTATACTTAGGAGGCAAATCTGAAATGAATTGGTCTACCCCTTATAGATTGTTTTTCACTGCAATATCCATAATAGGAAAGAATAGATTCATCTAAACAGTACGTTTCAGAAATGCAAAATTGTGTGAAAAAGGTATTGAGGTAATCGAATAGAATTCGCACTTTATATAAACGCTCTTTGCTTATTATCTTCATTTGCTGTATTGTCAGTCTGTTTCGACCTTTTGAGTTGTTAAGCAAAGAAATATTACAATCTTCTAGTACATACAACCTATTACCGTCCATACTTCCAAATGAGCATATTTTTTAGTTTCCGGAATATTGTTCTCTACTAGAGTTTCCGAAAAAATGCTTGAAAGGCTTTTAGTGGTTGATCAACAGTATACCGCAGAAAATCTAAAGACATTTCCCCATTTAGGAATAGAAACTTGTGAATTGTCTCATTGTATCCAATTTTCTTCTTTTACTCTTACTAATTGTTTTATCTGCTGGTACTACAGCGAATATATTAGAACCAGCTGATAGCAATTGCCTCATTGTCACTTTCGTCAGAATATTCATCCGTCTGTGCTCCTAGTTAATTAGCAGCAGGCAGTAATGCTATATTGTATGCTTTTGCATCGTTGTTAGTTTCATTTTGCAATTTTCTACTAGATCCAGATAACTCATAAAAATTAAAAGGAAATTTTATCTTACTACAACTTCAGTTAAATAATCCTCACAATTCTTTCATGTTGCATTGAATACAAATACACAAAAACCCATAAAAGCAATTACCACTGATACGAATTCAACTAAACTAACACGCTCAGAGTAATGTTCGTAGGAAACCCATCTAGGGGGTCCACAACCGTCCACCGGATTCGGGTGGACGAAAAACGCACGAAATTTTTTTTAACCTAAGCGATTAGCCTGATGCGGTAAAGTTGCCTTTTGATAACGTCAACAATTTTGCAAAATCGCAGCTTTCTATGACGTCATATTCTGCTGCCAGTTTTTATGAACTTACAACGAGGAGGTGGCTGCATTGAATTCCACCCTCCACCATCCCTTCCAACCCCACTCAAATCACTAACACCCACCGTTTGACTTTTCCAACGCCTTAGTATATTGCTTTGTTGTTTCGAATTTTGGTAAAGTTGCCCTCGTAGCAATTCTATTTCTAATGAACCCATCTCTTGCATCATTACCACACACTGCCGCCGATGTTTTGCTTACTAATTTGACATAACGCTCAACGGCTTGTGAGGGGCAAGGAAACTTAAATATTTTTATTTCAGCTGAAACATCAGATATCATTTTTTAAGCTCATCGTCAGAAATAGATGTTGTTAGAGGTGGTGCAGTGATAATAAAAGATTTATCTTTAGAATTCCAGTTGATTACATATGTGTAGTCGTCTGCTTTAAAATTTAATTTAGGAATAACAAACTGACGAATGTTTCTAACGTTTAAACTCTCGTACGTGTTTCCTGGTATCGGATAGCATTGCTAATAAAATATTCTCTGGGTGACTAAAATATCCGTTTCTTTGCAACACTTTTTTAATTTCTTCAGGTAAAAATCAAGAATTCTATATTATAGCCATAGCGACAAGAAGGCCAAGACTTAATCTCAAACCACCCAAGGGCCTACACTTTGATAACGTATTTAGTTAAAATTTTCAGATTTTGTGAAGGGTTTTTTGTGGCCACATATAATCTTAAAATACGGTTAGTCGTCGTTAACCATCTTAAATGGCTCATTTTTCCCGAATCTTTATGAGATAGACCTGAGGCAATATTGCCTGTTGACATTGCGACACAAATTTCGTATAAACATTTTTTATCTGTGCTAAGTTCTTGTACTTGCAATATCGGTAATGTGACGTTTAGTTTTTGAAAATTACAAACAGGCAACTTTTCACAATTTTCTATCTCCTTTCTAGTCTCTCCAAAATAAGCTTTTGCGTCGCTTGTTTTGCCATCCAAAAACTGCAGTAGATGACGCAAGGGCTATTTATTAGTATGTAACAAACAAACAAACCATTGTAAATGATGCCCCATAGAATCTTCTAACCTCTTTATAACGCCATTTTTAGTTCCTGTGTTGACCGCTGTGCCATCACATCCAATTGACTGTAACTTAGAAATAGCGGCGTTATGTGTTAAGGATTTGAATATAGATTTCCTAATTTCTAATGAAATTCCTGATTTAGAAGTAACATGTTCAAGGTACAAAAAACCTGGTTCAGAAACAAGCACAACTTGCCCTTCAGTAATTGTTTTTCTCTTACTTCCTTCTCCTTCAGTAATTTGTATTAATGTTCTGTCCTTCCTCCCATCAACTTATACACCATATACATAAAATGGCTCTTTCTGTATTAGTTTTTTGACATTATCTTGACTTTTTACTCTTGCCCTCCTGATCTTCGTCCGATCTATAACTTTAGATCATTTTTCCTTGGTCAAAATTCCCATATCTTTAAAAGCAGCCTTTATAAGAACTGCTGCGTTTCTGTCAGAAGCACCAGTTCTATCACAAGCTTTACTCTCTTCTGGGAAGTTGAAATTGTCTTTTTTATCTCCTTCTTTTTGGTTTCTTTTTAAAAGTCTTCATCACTTTTACTTTTATTATCGTCTTGTTCATCTGCAGAGGAAGAACAAGGATAATTAAAAGCGTCAGCCGTGGTACAGAAAGAAATAAAATGTGATTTTTGCAGTCTGTTCTGTTTTTGATTTGCGCTCCAACCTTTTTTCCAGTACTATGGAAGATTTTCTGTCTAATTTTCCAATGACCATTTTCCTTATTGTCCTTTGGTCATTTATTTCTTAATATTACGGTACTTATTATGGTAATCTCTCACTTTTTTCATTATCTGTTGATTAGAAATAACAGGGATGGAACTCTTCCGTCACAATTCTTTCAAATCTCTTATCAAAGGCAAGCTCACTTCTATAGAGGGTTCTCGTTTGTATGTTTTCAACAGCTCTTGTCGGTTCAACGAAAAACACTTGAAACGTCTGCATAAGTAGGAAAAACATTATTTTCAAACGTTTTATGAACACCAAACACAGGACATAAAACGTCTAACCTAGTCGAAGGCATTTCGAAGGAACTTATCACACTTTTGAATAACTTTACATTTAATTTTTGTAGGTACCTATACATTAAAATATAAATAATTTTCTATAATGACACATATAATTATTGTACGATGTCACTAAAGGTACTGCAATGAAATTCGCAGTAGAAGTAGTTACAGTAGCAGAAGGGCGCCAAGCAGAAAGGCATTCGTCTGGCGTCTTGCATATTCACAAGATAAAAGCAATAGAAATTATACACCTAAGATAACTATGAGCGTGATAGGTAGTTAGGTTTCATAGAATTACGATATCTTAAAGAATTTAAATTTATTGTAAAATGATATTGAATATCAACAGACTAGAGGGTAAATTAGACAAAGTGATGTAATATTTGTGGCAAAACTGGCAGCGGAAGATAAAATCCGATTAGGCCAAGATTTTTCACGTTAAACATACTATATAAAATGCAACTTTTCTGCATACAGGCGTTTGTAATTTCAAAAAAGGAAAAAAATTTTCGATCCACTTTACTGTAGATTTGTACACTAAATCTGATATGCAGTTGTACCTTTTCTTTTTAATACACATTTCCAGAATTGTTTTGATTCTTTAGTTATGTATTTTTACGCCTTCAAGAGGATCCTTGATTAATGCCTTGGTCATTGATCTGCACAAAGAGAGCTGTTGATCTGGTCGCTTTAAATTTCTTATGAACAGAATGTTTTTCACGAAAGATTGTAATGATTCTAGCAATAAACCAGAGAGTTTATGGTCTCGTTTTACTTTTTTGCCGGTACAATGTCGTCAGTTACTTTATATAAACTATCATAAAATATGTTAACTACTTGGTCTAGTTTGTGGCCTGTAAATTTGAGATTCGAGTTTACTTAGCGAATAGCATTATTAATTGTGCTATAGTCTGCAAATTTTGGTCACAACTTGCAAATACTGAAGAATCTAGTATTCTTAAGTCAACATAAATTTTATTAACATGTTTATTAAACTGCATTAAGTTTAAAATAGATTGACTTACAAATAAAATAAAAATTATGCATTTCAACTTGCACATTTGTGTATTCTTGTACGTCGGAGATCTATAAAGGGTATTAGAGGTAATTAACCCATAAGTAAGTAGAGTTAATCTTAAAAATTACCAAAACGTTTTATTTTCTTGAGCAACAAATGTGATTTTTCTTAATTGATGTTAACATCTCTATAGGTCATAAAATTTAAACAAAATTTTTGTAATAGCTATAAAGTAGCCAGAGGTCACTTTGCCCTACAATTATTGAACTTGTTGCTTAGAGACTTTTATATATCTGGCAATTATTAACAGTTAAAAGTGTTAGTTAACTATGTATGTTTGTTTTTCAGTCGTTAAGTATACAAATATATTGTTGTGTGGTAGTATACCTTTTCATTGTTAAATTTTTAAATAAATGTTTATTTGTCCTCTGTCCCTTCCAGTAAATTATCCGTTGAAGAACGACATTTTTCTAGGTGATGTTTTACTTTACATGCTGTATTTATTTATGAAGTTGAACTGCAATTAGTGTGGACTGCTAATGAGTCTACTGACAATTTTATAAACTTAGGTAGATACAGAACGTAACCTAACTGAAATTCTTTTTTAAATTGTACTACATTATCTCTAAAAACAGGTAAACATGTTTCATATGTTTTCAATAAGTTATAACCTTGTTGCCCTCTTAGTTGGGCTAACACAACGATGAACCAATAAGGTAAGTCGCGAATCTTGACTACGTGGCAGAATGTTTAGATTTCTGGTGTTTGGTAAACATAAAAGAATATAGAGGTACCAGTGTAGCTTACTGTAGTGCTCACACTTCTGCAAACAAGTTAGATATAATAAAAGAAACAGTAAACTATCTAGTGTTCAGAACAATCATAATATACTAGAGAGCTTAACTATTAAAAATAATAAGTAACATGCAGTTATCAATACCGAACAGCAATAATTAGAAGGCAGGTGAGTAATTAGGTAACTTAATCTTCAAGAAGAGCAAACAACTTTCTTACTGGGCAAGTTTTCTAGACCATATGGGTTCCAGTACTGCACCAAAAGGCTTGCTGTAATTGTTTTAAAATGAATTGTCTAAACTTAACATTAGATCGTATATTTTATTACAGGGTTACTCAAAGTAGGGTTCGCCAATTCATCGTCGGGGGTTCGTGATAAAATTTACGTCTTAGCGGCGGCGGCGGATCCCCTCTCGCGGCTATAGTTGCATGCGCGTGTATTGCGTACTTGTCGATACCAAAACAAAAATAATCAGGCAATCGGCAACAAAGTGCTCTAGTAATTTTTACAACGGAAAAGTTCAGGTACTTCTACAATATCATCCAGTTTGCAAAATACGGAGAGTACGTCGACTCCAGTTGCGTCTACTTCAGCTGTAAGTTCAGTTTCAAACGAATTCTGCGGAAACAAGTGAACCACAGAAAATATCATTAAATCAGCAAAGAACGGAAATACGACAAAAACTATCTGAAAATTGGATTTACCTGTGAAGAAGAATCTCAGTATCCGGAGCCACAGTGTGTGATATGTTTAAAAGTTCTCGTCAATAGTTTCATAAAGTCATCATTGTTGCAGAGACATTTAGAGACAAAACACCAGTAGTACGTAGTCAAGCCTTTAGATTTTTTTGTTAGAAAAAAGAGGGCCTTGAATTCTTCTAAAAAAGTAATGAAAAGTACTGCGGCTACAAACTCTGCGTATTTACGTGCGACTTTCCTTGTGACATATAAAATTGCAAAGACTGGAAAGTCATATAATATTGCTGAGGAATCAATCTTACCAGCTGCTAGAGATATGGTTAGTTGCGTAAACCTTCGAAATTGCTGGATATCGAACGATACAATTCCACGGCACATTCACGACATGGCACGCGATATTGAAAATCAACTCGCACAACGATTGAAAAATAATTATTTTGCAATCCAAGTCGAAGAATTTACAGATATTAGTAGACTGCCAAATTTATTTGTTTTTGTTAGATGTATGTATAAATATGTATCTAAAGAAGAATTTCTGCTATGCATGACCATAAAGTCTACCACAAAACGTCATTAATGCTTTTTTTGAAGAACATGGTATAGATTGGACGAGATGTGTCGGTATATCGACAGACGGTGCCAATGCTATGACAGGAAGAATATCTGGATTAATTATCAGGATTAAAAAGGTAGCACCAGAGGCCAAAAGTACGCATTGCGCTTTGCATAGAGAAGCACTTGCATGCAAGAAAATGCCAGACAATTTAAATATAGCACTTTCAGAGGTCGTAAAAATAATAAATTATATAAAGACACGTCTACCTAATTCAAGACTTTTTTCATTATTATGTCGAGACATGGGTAGTCACCACGTTTTAATACTGTTACACTGTGAAGTACGCTGGATATTAAGATGTATGATATTAACTCAGTTTGTCGAATTTCGTCCCGAAATCTATTTATTTTTGCATGACAGTGATTTTAACTTCAAGTTCAAATTTGAAAATGAAACCTGTCTTAGAAAAGTCCCATATTTAGCTGACATTTTCTCTTTTCTCAACGAAACAAATGCTTTAATGCAAGGTTCGAATTGCAGCGTATTCACTGTGCAGGACAAGATACAAGCTCTCCTAAAAAAATAGATCATTGTAAAACTTGCTTGAGATCAAATAGCGTTGAATGTTTTCTTCTTTTTCATGAATTTATTACCTTCAACAATTTATCAGTGGACAGACAAGTAATAGCAAACATTATTCTGCAACTCACTAACTTTAGAAGAACTTGAAAGGTACTTTCCTAAAATTGGTAATGCTGAAAGCTGAATTCCGTTTAAGGTCTCGCCTAAAAGCATAAATGCAAGTTTGAGCGTTAAGCAACAAGAATCATTGTTAGAAATGTCCACAGATTAAACTCTTCTAGCTGATTTCACAAAGATGTCCCTGATTAAGTTTTGTGCAGCAAGACAAGGAGAATATTCCGGACTCTCGCGCAAAGCAGTGAATTTCCTTTTACCCTTCGCGACAACTTACCAATGTAAGAATTGGTTTTCACATGTGGTAATGATAAAAACAAAATATAGACATCGTCTGCATGCTGAACCAGAATTGAGATTGAAACTCACCAAACTTGTTCCTAAGATCGACTCAATTTGCGACAGCAAACAAGCCCACCTATCACACTAATTTACAGCACACTTATCCTACTATATACCTATTTGTACTTGTTTCTGTGACTTATTGTCTGTTTTTTATTGCCATCACTAGTTTTTCTAGGTGTACCTACTAAAATAGACATCCACAGGATATACCACAAATACAAGGTGTTAATAATTAATAAGCGCAAAATGAAAAAGTAGTTTCGTTGATCTCGTGAGTAGAGTAGACTTTCATCAAAAATAGTTGGAAATTTAGCGCTAATTAACTAACTAACACGTTATATATGAGTAAGCGTGGCACTAGGGGAAGGGGAGTTGTTTGGGAAAGAAAAAGGTTTGCAGTCCTCTGGTAAATTTAAAAGGGGTTCGTGGGGCTATAAGTTTGAGTAACCCTGCTTTATTAAAATCAACTCGAAAAAACCAGCTCTAACATTTCACCAGTTAACGAAATTTAATATAACTACCTTCCCTTAAAAGTTTTACGTAAAATTTTTTAGGGGTTTCTGGTGAATTCTTCACAAGACAACTGACACGAGTTAATTGAAGTATGATTTCCAATAGGAAAATGTTAATAAGAAGAAACATTAATTTAAAAACTTACCAAAGTTACTAATCAGCGTTTAAACTGAGAAATAATACATCATCATCAACATCAAACCCGTCGCTTGTTTTCTTCAGGGATTTAGTATTACTGTTTGGTGTTTTTAATTCAAAACGAAGAAAAGCTGTATGACAACACCCTCCATGTATATACCCGGATCTTTTACTTTGCTATAGTTGAATATCAGCAGCTACAACTTAGGGTGGTTATAGAAAATTTTACGATAGATGTAACACATAGTAAACCTGTAGTTCGCGCGATTGCTTTTTCAGAATCTGGTGTTTTAGTACCATGCTAAGTTTGTAACAAGATAACTGTATGCGTTTTATATTCCCAGAAGCTTTCATAAAAGACAAAAGCACGTATTGTTATTTTTATCGCCTGAAATCGTAGAGATGAAACAGTTCAGGTTTATTTCAGTTCTAATTCTTAGGATTATTATTTATATTGTAGTCAGTTCTAGCAAACGCAAATGAGAATAATGTCATTATAACTATAACTGTCGCCTTCCAGCTTCCTTATGCATGTCAGCAACTTGTATAACAAACGAGGTAAACAAAAAAAGAAATATGTTGCCGAAATATTTTAATATATAGATTTCTAAGGTAGACAAAAATGCGACTGGTACAATTAAAGACTTTAACAAAGTTACTAATTGGCTTCTTGAGAATTTACTGGTGACTAACATTCAAATTAAAACAATTTTTGGAATCTAAACAATTCATTCAGAGTTTTGAAATGGTAAATCACTTCTAGTTCAAGTTCTTTACCAATAACAGAAGCAAATAAATGATTTTATATATGCAACCCAACTAGCATCAGCACTACGATTTTATTTATTTTAACATTTAAATTCAGAAATAATCCGTTTTAATGAAAATGAACTACAACTGAAACTCGCCGTTCTAAAGTTCCAATTTTGAAACGTTTATTTTACATTTACCGGTTAGTTCTGTTCATTGCAGAACTTCCAGTACCTACATTCAGGATTATTCAAATTGCAGTCCCATCGTTGGAATCTAAAAAATTTTAGAAGACACAAAATTGGTTGAATTAGAGCAAAGTTGCAGTTTTTCTACATTCATAAAATAAAATTGTAAAAATACCTTTGTACATAGGTATTAGCGTATTATTATCATATAATCCGGTTATTTATTATAATTCCGTGTTGACAATTTCAATTTTCCTTTTGTCCTTGTAGTATAAGTAGCGAAACTAAATTTTTTATTATGAACTTTCTTAGTTTGTTCGTTGAACATGGGATCATAGATCATGCATTAACTTTTTGTTTGTCTTTCTTCTATTCCGAAACAATTTTCTATAATTATACTTTCCAACTGCAGGAACCCCGCTTATTAGAAGTATTACACGTCAACATTTATAAATAAAACACGAATTTTCTCACCAAACCTAACATTATGTTGATCAATTGTCATTATTTCTAACGCGACACCTTAAGGTTTCACTTTACGCCTTTCAGTAGAGCGCTTTGCTTTCTGCCTGCATGTTCGAAAAGTTATAAAACTAGCTTGGCCGTCTGGTGATTGTTATATTATAAAATTTTCCGGTATGTATAAAAGCAAATTATTTAAATGGTAATAATGCAAATTGAATAAATGGCGTAGATTAAAATAATTGTTCAATAAACGTACCTAGACATTTCAAATAGATAAATTCAGTAAACTAATAACTAAATAAAATATTTAGAATTTCTTTAATTTAAAAATAATGTCAGACTAGTAGAATTCACAAACTCACGTTGAAAAAAGTTTAAGAGTTATGCGAAGCGAGTTCGCAAGAATTATTATAATTTAATTTACTTTGCAATAACAAAATTGTGTTGGGTTATAGGCAAGGGTTACGTTTTAATTAGAAACACTCGCATTCTTTCTTTCAAAGACTTTTTGATAATACTTCTTTCACGCTTTTACCATAGAGTTAGAAAATATTTTAAAACACAAACTTCTAGCTTTAAAAATGTGAAAGAGGCATTCTTCACGTATTATGTCACTTCTATCCAATTCTTCGTAATTTAGCAATGAGAGTATTCTCCAGTACTTTAATTAACTATAGGCGTAGCATATTATAAAATATGAATCTTTCAACACATAGCTTTTGCCTTTTTTACACCTTGCTTCTCATATACTGTAGGTCTTTGCAACTTTAGGTTAGTATTTGCAAAAGTAAGTCCTTCTGTCCAACTAGCAAGCTTCTCCTGTAAGGGAACGATGGTTCAGTGTGAGCATTCTTTTCTTAAACTGTTTTTAAGAAAACAAAGATTACTGTTGCCGAAGTGGACCCAAGGACCGTTCATTGAACACATTCTACTATTACCCGTGGGGTCAAGAAGTTTTATAGTCACTCCACCATAGTTGAGATGCTATCAAGCCGGACGAGGTTTCGGGCCCTCAAATCGTAGGACACAAGCTTTACCACCTGGGTCGTCAATCCATTCAGACAAAAAAAGGAGGTTCTCGGATTGCAAAACGTCCACCACTCTGCCAGTCAAGCTTTCATTTTTTTTCGATAGACATTGACGCAGACCCTACCGCAGCCATTTCTCGACCACATCCAGACCAATCTGCCTTTCCAAAGCTTGAAACCCACGATGCAGGCTGGGTTGTTTCATTACGAGTCTGTTGTCTGTGCCTTGGTTTCAGTTTCAACAACCATAACTGTCAGAAGTTTTCACGAGCGGTCAGCATTTTTCCTGTAGCGAAAAACTAAAGCAACAACTATTATCTACAATTCAGTTTGATTATTCAACAACAAACAGCATCAACAAAAATAACCAAGCCCGACGTCCTCCGTCATCAGCACCATCAATAACCAAACTCAACATCTATTATGATTCACATAATTGTGAACTGTCCACCATCAACATCATCAACTTGCAACTCCGTTTCAAAATCGTTTCATCTTCAGTGTATGTCTACGACTAACTCAATATTTTATAAAGTTGCCGATTCAACTTTTAACACCTTTAGCACTACCGTTGTGTTTTCTTGAGGTATCAGTTGTGACGGGAAAAAGCTGAAAAAGAACCCTAGTTCCCGTTTAAACCAGGAATCGGAATATATTCGATCCCGTAGCT
Source organism: Ignelater luminosus (assembly GCA_011009095.1). Lineage (NCBI taxonomy): Eukaryota > Metazoa > Arthropoda > Insecta > Coleoptera > Elateridae > Ignelater > Ignelater luminosus. The sequence continues at coordinate 32,628 of VTPC01089021.1, forward strand.
CGAAGTAAAGGTGGGGGGTTCAAAGATAGTAAATAACCCTGGTATTGATGTTCTTACCTGAACCTAAACCTTAGATTTTTAACTAAAAGCCAAAGAAGATATTTAGAAGGCGACAGAAGCTGAAAATAGAAGAAAGAAACCATCAGTCAACCTACGCAGCTTCTCGTAGACTGACACACTGTATATGAACTCTTTTCCAAACAACACCCTGTATATAGGGTTTACTCAAAATACCACCCTGTATATAAAGACTTGAAAATCGTGTACTAAGGTCAAATTGCATTCTCTAACGAAGAGAATTCTAATTTTTCCATCAGTCAGCCAGGGTGTATGACGGAAATAATAGAACCTTAAACGAACACACACGACAAAACAAAACAGGTAATTTTTATCAAGAAATACCCCTAGTAAGCAGAAGAAAATCAGAAATTCTCGCTGCTAAATAATACGGTGCCGGAAAGTTCGGGAGAGCAAACATTTGCGAAATTCATAACTTACACGTAGACTAGAGACTCGGATCCGACTAGCTTGTCGACATTGTTCTTCAGAACCCTTCCCCGAAGAACACGATAAAACTCAAAAAATGGGACTTAAGGTAAGCCCACGGTAAGTCTTGATTTTAACCACAAGAGCAGAAAGCACCGGGGCCGCTTGGACCCGGGTAGTCGCGGAGACGCCCACCCTACGCGGTGTTCAGATTGCGACCCCCCAAGATGATTAGACACATGAAACAGTTTGGAATAATCAGGAAGCTGGTTGTACACTGTATTATTAAATGAGACGGTCAATTAAAAATGGAAAGGTACAAGACATTATTTCTTTAATGTACAGCTGTCTTCCATGCAGACATGAATTTGCACACGGCAAGCATTTTTTTTCTTAGAAACAGACTAGAATGTAAACAACATTTTCTTGAATTGATAATGACAGAGAAATATACTAAATATCCATAAACAGTTTCGAACTAAAACAAGGCAAGTTTTAGTAATACAATGACAGATCGAATTTCATTAATGAAGCCTAAATAAAACATTCTTACAACGAGGAAATGATTTCATCAACAATGAAAGAAACATAAAACAATTTGTCGAATACATTTTAAGATAGAATAAAATAATTAATTTGTACGAAACTTGAAGCAGAATCCGGATAGGTACGCAATTCTAAAAAAAATTACATTACACAGTATCACTAACCAAACCTTCATCCACCGACACTGTCGCCTCCAGAAGATTTAGTTGGCTTTGTTGCCATCTATCTCCATCTCCACCACCACCACCACATCTTTGGACAAATACCAATAGATTCCTCTCCATTTAAACACAGCGTTCAGCTTTACCCACTAACTTAACTACCCTAGGAAAAGGAAAACTTCAAATAGCTTCTAAAGTCACTGTGTCACTCCTGGAATCAACAATGAACTTGATGATAATAACGACAGTAGTTGTATTTTGTGCTGACTCAGTACATCTAATGGTTGATCAAGTTCCAACCCTTTCTTGTTCAAGCTTTCACAACTACCTAGACTTAAAAAAGAAAGTCAAATCCTACAACGTTGCAAATATATATTTTGTTTTTTATTAGCTTCAGTTATATTTATCTAAATACGGAATAGTAAGAATTTGACTGTCGTTGAGTGATATGTAGAAGCGTCTTTCACTAAAGAAGTTCATTGGAATGTGCACTTATACGATTACTATATTTGGCACTGTAGCTTGTTATCCCTTCCTTGACTGAAAGCATCTAGAGATTTTGACGTGGACGTAACACACTACCGGGCATTTACTATAAACCGTTCTTTGTTTTGGAAACGTTAAAGAATTAAAAGATTGGAGTTGTTAGCGGTTCCCTACAGCTGAATACCGTAGGTTTAAATCAGCTTGAAGATCGACTTGGACACACATACACATTTCAGAGTGTTTACAGTAGATTTATTTAAATTTTATACCAAGTTGTTTTCTCTTAGCAAATGTTATGTTTTTGTCAAGTTAGCTGTCTGTAAAGTTAGATGCCTAAGTATCTGGTGTTGTTTGCCTTATTAAGTTGTGTAACTGTTGAGCATTCATCGCGTCTCATGTATAAGTTACATGTGGCTTGGTTTCGTTCACTCTAAATTGCCATTTTTAGCCACATTCCTATTTTTCTGTTGTTTTTCTAAAGTTAGAATGCACAGCCAGGATATCTGCAAAGATAGCAACTTCTGTATTGTTGGTGAATGAAGGATCTGCGTTGTAGAGCAGATAGAGGACGGGTCTTAAGTACGCTTTCTTGTGGAACATCAGCTTTGATGGGATGCAATGTAGTGTATTCGTCTTGCTGTTTTACCAGACAATATCACTGGCTGTTGGGTAGGACTTTAGAAGTGGAAAGGAGGAATGTGGTAGTTGTTTTTAACCCTATAAAGTAGGCCTTAAAAGCTGTCTTGCATGAATATAATTCTAGATGGTACAATACAGAAACCTCTACTTTCTGCAAAGCATGTAGCACACAGATCAACGTGTACAGAAACGTTGATCGCAATTGGGGCAATGCCATCTTTACAGACAAGACCTCTTTTTGGGTTTGGAGTTCTGTTAGATAGGCCAGATCTACCTGCACTGATAAAAGAAGATTGCTTTCGTATTTTGTGCTGCCAATAGATGGGGTTGCTGCCCACCCAGCTTTCTGTATAGCTGATGTGAGTTTTTCGGTCGGGGGGTTTTAAGTTGAGCTTGTACAGTGATCTGTGCGTCCCAGTGTTCTTTAAATTCTTCTCAATCCGTTCTACGATTACATACCGTCGATTGTTCTGTGTAACGGAAAAAAGCTGAAAAAGAGGCCTAATGCCTAATGGGGATGGTTCAACTTAAACTTACCTTTAAAACAAAGGAAAATCTTACACACTCACTAAATTTCTCAAAATAAGTTAAAGATGGTCAAAGCTAAGGGCTCCACAAACTGGGAATCCAAAACACTATGCCAACCCACGCAGCTCCTCACAGGTTAACCGTATAAAAACATTCACCTAAATTTTTGCAATTTTGGACAAAGTAATGTTTAGCTTAAAATTACCTAATTATTACGTTAAAAATTTATTACTAAACAAACAATCTGCAGAGCGAAAATGAATAGAATTGTTAACTTTATTTAAAGATAATTGAATTAGATATGAATTCCCACAGACGGGATTTCATAAAACTATAAACTAAATCAACAAGTTAAAAAACTAAACTATAACTTAGCTTGTACAGTATATCTCTTGCCGAAGTCTGGGGTTGAAAGGTTTGATTGTCAGAAGGTAATGTCTTCAACAAACAGGATGCTTGGAGCAACAAAAGAGTTTTTGAACAACTTGGATTGATTATATTTTGAGTATTCCTTTAATAAACAGCTGACAGGCGATGCTCGCCAGCACTAAAAGAGTCTTTTAAAATTATTCGAACGTCCAGAGTTACTAATTTACGTAATTATAACAACACACACAAGGAAGTACGAAAAACTAAGTTTTCCCCACAAAGCACAAGCTTCCAAGATAAAAACGGAACTGACGGAAGCGGCGGTCTCCTTAGCACAACCCCGAGATGCTCGGTTGGAATAAACTAACATTCACTAATTTTAATAGACCGGTGTGAAACGCCCGCGGTCCCGGCAAATGCATACGAGGTGTGTGAGAAAAGTAATGAGACTGGCAACACTGCTGTAGATCTGGCAACGTTGTGTCTACCGGCCTGTGCTAAACCGGTTTGTTTATCGCTTCCACTTCCTCAGTCCGAGTTACAACTCCGTACAGCTAACACATTATTTTTGACAGCGCCATTAGTAAAGTTGTGTTTTTGCTGTGTGTTACAGAAATGGAGCATCGGAATTTAGAGCAACGTTGTGCAATAAAGTTTTGTGTTAAACTTGGTGAATCCGCGAGTGTGACTTTTGAAAAGTTGAAACAGGTCTATGGGGAACAGTGCTTAGCAAGAGCACAAGTTTTCCGCTGGCACAAATCATTTTTGGACGGCCGAGAACACGTTGAAGATGAACCTCGCTCAGGGAGACCTTCAACTTCAAAAACTGACGAAAACGTTGAACGTGTGAGGGCTCTTGTGAGATCAGACCGTCCTTTAACAATAAGGATGATGAGTGAACAGTTAAATTTAAACACTTTCACCGTGCATCAAATTTTGACAGACATCATGACAATGCTCCGTGTCACACAGCAACATCCATCAGTGAATTTTTGACCTCAAAACGCATTACTGTTGTTCCTCATCCCCCCTATTCACCTGATTTGAGTCCTTGTGACTTTTTCCTTTTCCCGAAATTGAAACATGTCCTAAAAGGACGTCATTTTGGAACTCTGGAGAACATTCAAAAGACTGTGACCGAGCAGTTAGAAGCCATACCAGTTGAAGACTTCCAGCGCTGCTACCAAGAGTGGGAACAACGACTCCGCCGGTGTATAGCTCCCCAAGGGAACTACTTTGAAGGGGATAACATTGTTGTTTGAAATAAATAAAAACTTTGGTTAGTATGAACTCAGTCTCATTACTTTTCTCACATACCTCGTACGTGCCTCGAACGCCAAAGAAAGCTTGATTTACACCCGATAGGAAGTGGTCTATTGCCAGTGGAAAGTTTTTCGATCATTCAATTACAATGTAAACTGGCTCTTGAATGAGTCTCTAGCCAAGGTTTACCAGGAAACACTTCTGGATTGTGATATTAGAATTCTTATAACTTTTGCCCAAAAAGACACGTACCAACAATACAAACATGGAAATAAAAATATAAAATTAAACAAAATTTAGGGAGCCGTGAAAAATCAATTCCAACAACGCAAGAAATTTATTAGCCGCTTTGAAAAGAACAAAATAATAAGCCCATGATAAATAAATATATTAAAAACAAAATTCAGAAACCATTCGCAATGTTATAAAATAACATAACATCTGTGTCTTCAGTGATGTCACTGAACAGTGGGGCGATGATTGGCGAATGATCCGAAGATAGGTCTAGGGAAGATTTCACCTGAAAGTAATTTTTGCTGAACTTTTTTACGATCCAAAAATCTAATATGTTAGATCAGGAAGTTTTCTTAATCACTAGGCCAATAGGTGGGTTGGCCAGTATTTAAGTATGTTGCCTTGTTAGCTATCATAGCTGCTAGAAGTTTCCTTTCTGTAGTCGTAGTGACTTTGGAGCACCATCGAGTATGTTAGGCGTAAATACGTATCAATACGATCATAGAATTGCAGAAAATGAAAAAGTCCTTTGCATCTAAAGAACGAGAATTTATAAAAATGTGGATTTCTTTCGTCCTAAACTCTCAGGCAGTATTTTGTAAGCAGATTAAAGATTTCCTGACATTTTCCTTTAGGTCAGTATTCTTGTTTAGAAATGTTAAATATTAAGGCATCCATTTACAATAAATACCTAAAGAAATGATTTTTTTAGATAGATCACCGTTCTAGTAAAAGGGCGATATGTCTAAAAATACGTTTAAACAAAACGTCTTCCACAGAGCTATACAATATCAAAATGCTAAAGGTGGAGAAACGTGCTTAGCTAGAATCAGAACAAAATTAAATATCTTTATTTCAATTTTACAAAAATTTTAAAATTATGTACACTTTTCCTTTATTATTGCATTCACAGACCACTTTCTGATTGTTTAACAGGAAGTTCCAGATTTTTCTCAAACTGCCGTTC
>VTPC01089021.1:38706-52994 GCA_011009095.1 Ignelater luminosus
GTTCAGATTGCGACCCCCCAAGATGATTAGACACATGAAACAGTTTGAAATAATCAGGAAACTGGTTGTACACTGTATTATCAAATGAAACACAGACGGTCAATTAAAAATGGAAAGGTACAAGACATTATTTCTTTAATGTACAGCTGTCTTCCATGCAGACATGAATTTGAACACGGCAAGCATTTTTTTTCTTAGAAACAGACTTGAATGTAAACAAAATTTTCTTGAATTGATAATGACAGAGAAATATACTAAATATCCATAAACAGTTTCGAACTAAAACAAGGCAAGTTTTAGTAATACAATGACACATCGAATTTCATTAATGAAGCCTAAATAAAACATTCTTACAACGAAAAACTGATTTCATCAACAATGAAAGAAACATAAAAAATTTGTCGAATACATTTTAAGATAGAATAAAATAATTAATTTGTACGAAACTTGAAGCAGAATCCGGATAGGTACGCACCTCTAAAAAAAATTACATTACACAGTATCACTAATAAAATAAAAATAATTTCATTCTAGAATTAGAGTCATGGTTAGATGAAGTACATAATGTAAAGAATATTCTACTAATAGGAGACATAAATTTTGATTTATTAAACAAATACAAAGATAGGGTACAAAAATATACTAATTTATTAAATGCTTATGGTATAATAAGTTTAATTAATTCCCCCACACCAGAAGAAAAGATACAGAATAAATTAGTGTCTACTTGTCTAGACCATGTAGTAATTCGATTTGAAAACGAATCATACGAACCGTTTGTTATTAACTATAAAATAGCAGATCATTACATAATAGGAATAAACTTCTTGGCTAATTATGATACACTAGAAGCAAACGAAGATACAATTCGATACGTTATAGATAATGAGAAAGTCAATTATATGATTAAACAAGTAAATTGGAAAGAATTAATGAATATTAATAACGTTACACAACTATACGAGAAAATTGTGGCAGCATTTTCTTTAATATACAAATTTTCGACACGAACTATTAAGCACAATAAAAATAGAAAATATAAAATACATAACCCATGGATTACAGATGAACTATTTAACGAAATCTCTTTTAAAACGATATGTGGAGTACTTACAAATCAAACAAAAATCCAACTTTATTTAGAAAATACAAAGCATTACGAAATACAGTTCAGAAAAAAATAAAGAAAGCTAAAGATAATTACCAAGAGATACGTAAAAATAGTTCCAACATATCAGAAATTTGGTCAATCTTAAATAACAGACTAGGAAGAAGCAACAACAATATAAAACAGTCATGTTTAAAAAACTTTAAAGATATTGCTACAGAGGAAGAAATAAAGCAACTAACAAATACTTTCAACAACTTCTTTATTTCAATTATCGACAAACTAAGAAAGACCAATAATACACATCAACAGGTAATAATTGATACTCAACTACAATCGTATTTTTTACCATATATGACCTCAACTGATTTGCACAATATGATACAAACATTTGACGTAAATAAAGCTTCTGGATATGACAACATCAGAATGAAAGACATAAAGAATAATTTAAATATATTGTGTGATATTTTACTACATTTTTTAAATCTAATGATTAGAAATGGTGACATTCCAGAAAAAATGAAAATATTAATAGTTACTCCAGTTTATAAAAATGGTAAAAAAGATGATATTAATAACTACAGACCAATCTCGAATCTTCCATCATTAGAAAAAATTTTAGAGAAATATATAAATGACAAATTAAATAGCTACTTGAATAAATTCTCAATTATACCTAATACACAATTTGGTTTTCGAAAAAGAAAGAATACAGAAACGTTATTATTGGATTTTGTTGAAAAAATTAATGTAACTTTAAATGACAGAAAGCATGCAGCCGCGATATTTCTTGATCTATCAAAAGCCTTTGATACAATAGACAGGACTATACTTCTTCGAATATTAAAAGCTTCCGGAGTAAGAGGCACAGTTCACAAATTATTCGAAAGTTTTTTAACAGATCGAGCACAGACTGTCAAAATTAACAATTGTTACAGTGATTTAAAGTAAACACATTTCGGTGTTCCGCAAGGATGTATTTTATAACCAACGTTATTTAACTTATACGTAAAAGATATACCTCGAACAAATGGTTTATTCTGTAATATTTATCAATACGCTGATGATACTGCAAGATTATCAACAGACAATAATGAAATTACTTGTTTGCAGAATATGCAGATTGATTTCAATTTAATATCAAAATGGCTTACACAACATTATATTTTTATAAACACTAAAAAAACTCAAGCTCTTCAATTTGGAAATTCTAGCATAAATTACACTCTACGAAGTCATAACGAGAAATGCTTATTTTCTGGAAATTTAGTTAATTGCAGTTCTTGACACAAAATAAACTTTCTAAATGAAGTCAAATATCTTGGAATAATAGTGCAAAAAGATATGAAATGGACTAGACACATAGAATATGTATCTAACAAATTAAAAAGCCTATTATATACATTCTATCAATTACGAACAATTTTTCCAGTGCAAACAAAAATACTAATTTATAAAACTTTGGGAGAATCAATAATAAGATATGGTCTGACGATTTATGGTCATACATATACAATACCTGGAACCTCTTTTAAAGGCGCAAAATTATTTCTTAAAGCTTATAAAAAATAACAATAAAAGAACAGATGACATAAGGAAAGAGCTTGAAATTTTGAAAATTGATCAGTTACGGGATTATATTACCATTTTTAAATATTATTTTAATAAGACATTTGAACAGATTCAAGAAACTACATATAACATTCGACCATCATCCATAACTTTCATCACTAATAGGTACAACAATTTCTACGGAAGAAACTCGATTTATCATTACATTCCAAAATTACTAAATGAATTTCCTTATAAAAACATAAAGAAAATTTCTGAGCTGAAAAAGAAGGTTCGTAGATGGTTAATTAACAGATAAATTTATAATAACTTATATATTTATTTCTCAAAGAATACATAATTATTTGTTACTACGTTCAAAATCTTAAGTTCTTATTCTATTTGGTCTTTTCGTTACAGTTATACTAGTAGATTATATATTGTTAATATAAAACCTGTAAAAAGTCCATATGGACTCACAGGCAATTAATGCAATGTAATTATAATAATATATAAATAAATAATAATAATAATAATAATAATAACCAAACCTTCATCCACCGACACTCGCCTCCAGAAGATTTAGTTGGCTTTGATGCCATCTATCTCCATCCCCACCACCACCACTACATCTTTGGACAAATACCAATACATTCCTCTCGACTTAAACACAGCGTTCAGCTTTACCCACTAACTTAACCACCCAAGGAAAAGGAAAACTTCAAATAGCTCCTAAAGTCACTGTGTCACTTCTGGAATCAACAATGAACTTGATGATAATAACGACAGTAGTTGTACTTTGTGCTGACTCAGTACATATAATGGTTGATCAAGTTCCGACCCTTTCTTGTTCAAGCTTCCACAACTACCTAAACTTAAAAAAGAAAGTCAAATCCGACAACGTTGCAAATATATACTTTGTTTTTTATTAACTCCAGTTATATTTATCTAAATACGGAATAGTAAGAATTTGACTGTCGTTGGGTGATATGTAGAAGCGTCTTTCACTAAAGAAGTTTATTGGAATGTACACTTATACGATTACTATATTTGGCACTATAGCTTGTTATCACTTCCTTGACTGAAAGCATTTAGAGATTTTGACGTGGACGTAACACACTACCGGGCATTTACTATAAACCGTTCTTTGTTTTGGAAACGTTAAAGAATTAAAAGATTGGAGTTGTTAGCGGTTCCCTACAGCTGAATACCGTAGGTGTAAATCAGCTTGAAGATCGACTTGGACACACACACATTTCAGAGTGTTTACAGTACATTTACCTAAATTTTATACCAAGTTGTTTTCTCTTAGCAAATGTTATGTTTTTGTCAAGTTAGCCGTCTGTAAAGTTAGATGCCTAAGTATCTGGTGTTGTTTTCCTTATTTAGTTATGTAACTGTTGAGCATTCATCGTGTCTCATGTAAAAGTTACATGTGGCTTGGTTTCGTTCACTCTAACTTGCCATTTTTAGCCACATTTCTATTTTTCTGTTGTTTTTCTAAAGTTAGAATGCACAGCCAGGATAGCCGTATCATCTGCAAAGATAGCAATTTCTGTATTGTTGGTGGATGAAGGATCTGCGTTGTAGAGCAGATAGAGGACGGGCCCCAAGTACGCTTTCTTGTGGAACATCAGCTTTGATGGGATGCAATGTAGTGTATTCGTCTTGCTGTTTTACCAGACAATATCACTGGCTGTTGGGTAGGACTTTAGAAGTGGAAAGGAGGAATGTGGTAGTTGTTTTTAACCCTATAAAGGAGGCCTTAAAAGCTTGTCTTGCATGAATACAATTCTAGATGGCGAAGTACAATACAGAAACCTCTACTTTCCACAAAGCATGTAGCACACAGATCAACGTGTACAGAAACGTTGATCGCAATTGGGGCAATGCCATCTTTACAGACAAGGCCTCTTTTTGGGTTTGGAGCTCTGTTAGATAGGCCAGATCTACCTGCACTGATAAAAGTGTTGCCGGGAACCGTTAAGCACCTCCTAAAGTTGCACGTGTGGGATTATTTTTGACAATACGGATTTGGAGTGTTACACGTGTTTAGTGGAACATTGACTGCATCAAGAATGATCCAAATCTATGAAAAAGCATTGTTACCCTCTGCACACAAATGGTTTGGACGAAATAGCATGCCCTAGATCTTGCAAGAGGACAACGATCCTAAACACCATAACCGTCTTTTTATGAATAAGGCAAAGTAAAATTTCAGATACGTGGTATCACATCTTAAACATAGTTATCTTCAAAGACGTAAGATAACCTTGGATACCTTTGTTTTTAATATTTCTTAATAACTTTGTCAGATCTTTAGTGGCTCTGTTTAATTTAGTTTTGTCACTTTCACTTTTCAATATCTGCCTTTTTTGCGCAGCTGTTTTTTGTTTAATTGTAGGAAGAACATTGCTTTCGTATTTTGTGCTGCCAATAGATGGGGTGTTGCTGCCTGCTTTCTGTATAGCAAATGTGAGTTTTTCTGTCGGGGGGTTTTAAGCTGAGCTTGTACAGTGATCTGTGCGTCCCAGTGTTCTCTAAATTCTTTTCAATCCGTTCTACGATTACATAACGTCGCTTGTTCTGTGTAACGGAAAAAAGCTGAAAAAGATGCCTAATGCCCGTTACGGATGTCGGAAGATGTTCAATCCGTAGCTCAACTTGAAGATGCGGATGGTTCAACTTAAACTTACCTTTAAAACAGGAAAATCTTACACACTCACTAAATTTCTCAAAATAAGTTAAAGATGGTCAAAGCTAAGGGCTCCAGAAACTGGGAATCCAAAACACTATGCCAACTCACGCAGCTCCTCACAGGTTAACCGTATAAAAAGATTCACCTAAATCTTTGCAATTTTGAACAAAGTAATTTTTAGCTTAAAATTACCTAATTATTACTTAAAAAATTTATTACTAAACAAATAATCTGCAGAGCGAAAATGAATAGAATTGTTAACTTTATTTAAAGATAATTAAATTAGATATGAATTCCCATAGACGGGATTTCATAAAACTGTGAACTAAATCAACAAGTTAAAAAACTAAACTATAACTTAGCTTGTGCAGTATATCTCTTGCCGAAGTCTGGGGTTGAAAGGTTTGATTGTCAGGAGGTAATGTCTTCAACAAACAGAGTGCTTGGAGCAACAAAAGAGTTTTTGAACAACAACAACAAATTCAGAAACCATTCGCAATGTTATAAAATAACATAACATCTGTGTCTTCAGTGATGGCACTGAACAGTGGGGCGATGATTGGCGAATGATCCGAAGATAGGTCTAGGGAAGATTTCACCTGAAAGTAATTTTTGCTGATCTCTTTTACGATCCAAAAATCTAATAGATCAGGAAGATATCTTAATCACTAGGCCAATAGGTGGGTTGGCCAGTATTTAAGTATGTTGCCTTGTAAGCTATCATAGCTGCTAGAAGTTTCCTGCCTGTAGTCGTAGTGACTTTGGAGCACCATCGAGTATGTTAGGCGTAAATATGTATCAATACGATCATAGAATTGCAGAAAATGAAAAAGTTCTCTGCATCTAAAGAACGAAAATTTATAAAACTGTGGATTTCTTTCGTCCTAAACTCTCAGGCAGTATTTTGTAAGCAGATTAAAGATTTCCTGACATTTTCCTTTAGGTCAGTATTCTTGTTTAGAAATGTTAAATATTAAGGCATCCATTTACAATAAATACCTAAAGAAATGATTTTTTTTTAGATAGATCACCGTTCTAGTAAAAGGACGATATGTCTAAAAATACGTTTAAACAAAATGTCTTCCACAGAGCTAGTCAATATCGAAATGCTAAAGGTGAAGAAACGTGCTTAGCTAGAATCAGAACGAAATTAAATATCTTTATTTCAATTTTACAAAAATTTTAAAATTATGTACACTTTTCCTTTATTATTGCATTCACAGACCACTTTCTGATTGTTTAACAGGAAGTTCCAGATTTTTCTCAAACTGCCGTTCCTTCATTTCGTTGAGAAATGTTTTAATGTGTCTACCTTTTTATTTTCATCCTTTTTCGAGGAGTCTATTAAAATTTTTTATGTCAAGCTTTTGCCTACTAAATTTAAAACGTATAATAGTCCTGATATTTCTTATTGCAGAGTATTAAAAAGCAACTGAATATGGATGAAGTACTAATTGCTGAGATACCCGAATCAGTGAGGCTCCCCTTTCTGGGTTTGCGTAAACTTGGATTGTTTTCTACAAGCAAGTTTCAAGCGTACATTCTAACAACTATACTTGTCCTGTGTCTAGGTAACCTAATTGTAATTGCTATGATACAATTCATAAACATTAAAGGTGATATATCCGAGTTCGTACGCAATTTGGAGGAAATACTTGCTTTCTCGTTGGTAAGCAACCGTTCCGGTCTAATTGTAAGTCTTATATAATAACGATTACTGATTTTTAAATTTATTAGCTTATTACTGTTTCTCCTAACAAACATACAATTTTAAAAGCAGATTCAACTGATGTTTTAATTCCAGGCACTTGTAAGAGTGGTGATTGTAACCTACCGTAATGAAGATTTCACAAGACTTCTTCAAACTGCCAAGTTATTCTGGGATCCCAACGAGTGTAGCCAAGAAACTAAAATGGAATTGATCTCAATACGTCGTTTTGCTTTTAAATTACAAAGACTTTTATTAGTGGCTTTTTTAGCATCCACGATATTCAGAGTGGTATTTCCTATATTGCAAAATTCTCTTCCAATTGGAATCTGGACTATGGAGGGATATGAAAAGCTCTATCAATTTGTGATGATCGAACAACTCTTGTCCATGCCGTTTTGTGCGATTTTCATTTGGTCTTTAGACTGTATGTATTTGGGATTTTGTATTGAAATAGTTATTCAATTTAGAATCTTATCGCAATATTTAAAAGAGCTCAGGACAAATGGTAACACTGTTAATGAAATGGAAATAAATCGACTCAATAAGATAAAAAATTGTGTTCGACATCATAGAGTAATATTACGGTAAACCTAGAACGTATAAATTAAGTGTTAGTATTTTGTGAAAGTTATATTGTTTTCCAGGTTTGTTAATGAATTTCGGCAAGCATTCTCTTTAGTACTACTGCTTGAGTTTGTTATAGATGGACCTTTCATTTGTGCAGATTTACTTGCTGCGTTTGAAAGGTAACAATTTTAAATGATTTGAGTTTATTCAGTTTAACTACCAGCTGATCAAATAAAACGAATTTACTAAGTTAGTAAAACAGAAAAAAAGACACTGTCTTTCGCAAAAAGATGAAATTTTTTGAAGCATTGATCATTGGAGCTCCAGCCGTTAGTTTAATTCTTGTTATCGACTTATCTCAAAATTGTAAACCGCTCAAGCCTGACATGGCATTGTTAATCTAAAAATTTTATATTTTTCAAGACGTTCCACGCCATAGTTTTAAGTACACTGCTGTTGGAAAAATCAATGAGACTTCTAGTTGCTTTTAATTCCTGAAATCCTGGAAATAAGGCAGTCATTATTTTTATGACATTTAATATGACACGTAACATATTGGTTCTAAATTTTTAACTTATCTATGTTTCAGCCAGTCCTACCAAAATCAAATAAGACATGTCATTCTGTTCGTATGTGTCACCCTCCAACTTGCTTTCTTCTGTATTCCAGCAAATTACATAACAAGCGAGGTAAGCACAGATCAAAATATTTCCAATGCAGTACTGGTACGTTGACAATACTATTTTAATGCAAACTAATAGTTTAGATAAAAATGTGGTTCAGTGAGGTAGCTATCTACTAATAAAAAAAAGTCAAGGTCGATATCTTTGTAGCATGTGGAGGTACTTGATTAATATTTTCGACGTCACTATTAATGATGAAGGTATACGCATTCTAGCAAAATAATATTTGAAATTTGCCTACCATTTTCGAATTTAAGGACTTTTGATGTGGTTTTTTAATTTTTCAAACTTTATCACAGATGAATATATGTACTTAGCTTTAAAACTGTTAAAAAGGTCAATGCACCAGCGTATTGGGTATGCTTTCTTATTAGTAAAGTATGATTTTATATATCTCAGCAATCGATGGCTGTCGTGTTTCTAATTAAAGTTACAAATTATATTTATAAAAGTTTATAATTTGCATTATTCTGGGATAGATAACTCTTCTACCTTTCCGATTTGTAGAACAGATATCTCTGTTTTTTAATGTTGTAACAAATATTTCAGGCGATGGCAGTTTCAGACGCACTCTATTTTTCCAACTGGTATTCCCACCACTTTCCTTCTTTAAAAGTACCGCTTCTACTTATAATTCAAAACTCCCAAAATGAAATTACCCTAAAAGCAGGGGGTTTAGTTATGATTAATGCAGGAACTATTGTGAATGTAAGTACTTAATGTAATAATAGCTGTTTGTAAACTTAATCATGCATTTTTCAGGTGCTTAAGGTAGCATGGTCTGCATGTTCTCTGGTAAGAGGATTACGGTAAAACTGAATCGGTTTTAAACAACAACAATGGATACTAAAATTGATTGAAGGCACCGTTAATTTTAAGAATTTAGCAATGGCAATATGCACTTTTAGTAGGCATATCATGTTTCACAATTAATTGTTATTATTTATAAGTTGTTAGAGTTAAAACTCTAAGAAACCCTAGAAATGACTTACCTGGAAAAAGTTTTTTCGTAGATTTTGCTTGGTTTTTTGAGTTGTCGATTAGAGGTACCTGCAGGACAGTACAAAATCAAAAATAAAACATATGTCAATATATGGTTGTAACTTTTCACCAATTTAGTTCACATCCATATATCCTTGTACGCGAAAGATATCTGCAAAGAATATTTAAAGGTAATTTTTACCTCTTGAATAAAATTAATGTTAGAAATTATTAATCATTTTCTTTTGTTGATTTCTTGACCAATAAATATAATTTTCTTTAATTGATACTCATTGCTATTAAAAACTCTAGAACATATTATAATGTACTAGGTAAATGTTAACTATTCTTCCCTACAACTAATATAGTGTTACGTAATTATCGTTTTCAGTAAAATTGTTTCTTATGAAAGTGAGACTATTTTGTTTATCTTTATAGTTGTCAAGTATGGAAATAAGCTGTTGTATCGAAGTTTCTTCACTGTTAACACTTCAAATAAATGATTACTTGCAAACCCTAATAACAATAACTTTAAAGGAAGTTTGTGAATGTATAAATTGCATACCAGTCATTGTGGACTTTGTTATGTTGGCCCAACTTTGCAGTTCTTAAGCAGGCTTTTCTTTTTTCTCCGAGCACAAAAGTCACGTTAGACAGACAATGAGACTAAATCTTACTGTTATGAATCTACACATTATCAATAGTAATTCTATAATTTTAGACACTAAACGTAACCTTAACTACAGACTGCTTTTAGAGCAGTAAGGTATTGCTTCTATTGACCATGGTTTATTCGTTTTTAATAAGTTATAAGCTTGTTACTCTCTTAAGTGGGGTAACACAATGCGCAATTAATAAGGTAAGTGGCGAGTCTCAGCTAATCGGCACGAGCAGTGGATTTCTAGTACGCGGTATTCTAAAAATAAGTAGGAGAATGCAAAGGTGGCAGTCTAGCTTAATGTAGTCGACAGGTTGGACACACCTGGAAGATGCGCATCTATTGCGTACGACCTGAGATTTATAAGAGCAGAAATAAACTTACCAGTCCGGGTTTAGAATAATAACAGTATATGGGAAAAACGTTATTAGAAATAAATCATTGAATGTCAAAAGTGTCAATGTCAGTGTTGGTGCCAGAAAAATTCATTTTCTACTAATACAGAAGTTTAATAAATTTTCTCTAGAACACCATTCAGACGGTCCTTTTCAGGACTTCGCCATTGCCTAAAATCCAAATCTTTATATATTTGCAGTAATACGTATAATATAAAATATCAAAGATGTCAAAATCAAAACGACAAAAAAATTTAGATGCTTTAATTTTCAAACAAGAAAACAACAATACTGAAGATTTAAAAGAAACAATCAGAGAAATATTCAAAACGGAAATGAAAGTTATGGCAGATAATATCAAAATTCTAAGTAATGAAGCACATGAGTGCAAAGAGTCGGCAGAATTTAATAATGAAATAATGGATAAGTGCAACATTACATTAACAGAAATTCAAAAAGAATTAAAAAAATTAAAAGAAAAGAATCAAATTCTAAAAGAAAGAAATAAGAAACTGGAGAAAGAAATTAGAGAAATTAAAATATCTGTAGAGCAAGACAGACAATATTCCAGAAATAAAAATGCCATTATAAGCGGTATTCCAGAAGCTTGTCAAGAAAACATTAATACACTTGTAAAACATATTTGGACATCACTGATAAAGATATAGATACTGCACAAAGAATCAACAGGTTTAATAAAAAAGAAAATAGACCAATAGTAGTGCAATTTACTAATAAAATGAAAAGAGATCAGTTTATAGAAAAATACAAATCCAGAAAACCAAAAGTAAACAATTTATTTCCTGAATTACATGCAACACCCATATATGTAAATGAACACCTTACACAGTATTATAAAGGACTGTGGTCAGCAGCAAAAAAGTTACAAAAGGAAAAATTGTACAAGTTTGTATGGTTTAAAAATGGAAAACTTTGGATAAAGAAAGAAGAAAATAAACCAGCTATTTTGATCAATAGTGAAGAGGACTTAAACAAATTGTAAAAGACTTGTATATATTAGGTTACATCATCAATCAGTTCTAATTATTTAATTTAAACATTTTTATATAGACTTTTATTTCTAACAGTGAAGAAGATTAACCCAATCATGAATGAAAGTATGAAAGAAACTGTTCTAGAAAATTTACAGATATGGAAAACACATAATGTGGAAATCCCAACAAAATTAAAATTTAATATAATTCATGTAAATATACGCAGTTTGAAAAAGCATTGGGCTGAATTTGAGGCAATTGTAAAAGATAATTTAGGATTTATAGATATAATAGTTCTTACAGAAATTGGAATTAAGCAAGAAGAAAGTCCAGTTTTTTTCTTAAACTCATTTCAAAAGTTTACTTTATGTAGAGATTTCAAAGGAGGAGAAGGGATATGCATGTTCGTTAAAAATAATATTAAAGTTCAAGAGATGGATCACCAAAAATTTGCATTTGCTGAAAATATGGTATTAGAAGTAGAGAAAAGAATAAGCTCTAAAGTTTTATTTAGTTGCCTAATAAATTGTATTTATAGACCTCCGAATTTAAATAAAAATAATTTCATTCTAGAATTAGAGTCATGGTTAGATGAAGTACATAATGTAAAGAATATTCTACTAATAGGAGACATACATTTTGATTTATTAAACAAATACAAAGATGGGGTACAAAAATATACTAATTTATTAAATGCTTATGGTTTAATAAGTTTAATTAATTCCCCCACACGAGAAGAAAAGATACAGAATAAATTAGTGTCTACTTGTCTAGACCATGTAGTAATTCGATTTGAAAACGAATCATACGAACCGTTTGTTATTAACTATAAAATAGCAGATCATTACATAATAGGAATAAACTTCTTGGCTAATTATGATACACTAGAAGCAAACGAAGATACAATTCGATACGTTATAGATAATGAGAAAGCCAATTATATGATTAAACAAGTAAATTGGAAAGAATTAATGAATATTAATAACGTTACGCAACTATACGAGAAAATTTTGGCAGCATTTTCTTTAATATACAAATTTTCGACACGAACTATTAAGCACACTAAGAATAGAAAATATAAAGTACATAACCCATGGATTACAGATGAACTACTTAACGAAATTTCTTTTAAAAACGATACGTGGAGTACTTACAAATCAAACAAAAATCCAACTTTATTTAGAAAATACAGAGCATTACGAAATACAGTTCAGAAAAAAATAAAGAAAGCTAAAGATAATTATTACTACCAAGAGATACGTAAAAATAGTTCCAACATATCAGGAATTTTGTCAATCTTAAATAACAGACTAGGAAGAGGCAACAATAATATAAAACAGTCATGTTTAAAAAATTTTAAAGATATTGCTACAGAGAAAGAAATAAAGCAACTAACAAATACTTTCAACAACTTCTTTATTTCAATTATCGACAAATTAAGAAAGACCAATAATACACATTAACAGGTAATAATTGATACTCAACTACAATCGTTTTTTTTACCATATATGACCTCAACTGATTTGCACAATATAATACAAACATTTGACATAAATAAAGCTCCTGGTTATGACAACATCAGAATGAAAGACAGAAAGAATAATTTAAATATACTGTGTGATATTTTACTACATTTTTTAAATCTAATGATTAGAAACGGTGAAATTCCAGAAAAAATGAAAATATCAATAGTTACTCCAGTTTATAAAAATGGTAAAAAAGATGATATTAATAACTACAGACCAATCTCGAATCTTCCATCATTAGAAAAAATTTTAGAGAAATATATAAATGACAAATTAAATAGCTACTTGAATAAATTCTCAATTATACCTAATACACAATTTGGTTTTCGAAAAAGAAAGAATACAGAAACGTTATTATTGGATTTTGTTGAAAAAATTAATGTAACTTTAAATGACAGAAAGCATGCAGCCGCGATATTTCTTGATCTATCAAAAGCCTTTGATACAATAGACAGGACTATATTTCTTCGAATATATAAAGCTTCCGGAGTAAGTAACAGATCGAGCACAGACTGTCAAAACTAACAATTGTTACAGTGATTTAAAGCAAACACATTTCGGAGTTCCACAAGGATGTATTTTATCACCAACGTTATTTAATTTATACGTAAAAGATATACCTCGAACAAATGGTTTATTGTGTAATATTTATCAATACGCTGCTGATACTGCAATATTATCAACAGACATTAATTAAATTACATGTTTGCAGAAATTGCAGAATGATTTCAATTTAATATCAAAATGGTTTACACAACATTATATTTTTATAAACACTAAAAAACTCAAGCTCTTCAATTTGGAAATTCTAGCATAAATTACACTCTACGAAGTCATAACGAGAAATGCTTATTTTCTGGAAATTTAGTTAATTGCAGTTCTTGCCACAAAATAAACTTTCTAAATGAAGTCAAATATCTTGGAATAATAGTGCAAAAAGATATGAAATGGACTAGACACATAGAATATGTATCTAACAAATTAAAAAGCCTATTATATACATTCTATCAATTACGAACAATTTTGCCACTGCAAACAAAAATACTAATTTATAAAACTTTGGGAGAATCAATAATAAGATATGGTCTGATGATTTGTGGTCATACATATTCAATACACCTGGAACCTCTATTAAAGGCGCAAAATAATTTCTTAAAGCTTATAAAAAATAACAATAAAAGAACAGATGACATAAGGAAAGAGCTTGAAATTTTGAAAATTGATCAGTTACGGGATTATATTACCAGTTTTAAATATTATTTTAATAAGACATTTCAACAGATTCAAGAAACTACATATAACATTCGACCATCATCCATAACTTTTATCACTAATAGGTAGAATAATTTCTACGGAAGAAACTCGATTTATTATTACATTCCAAAATTACTAAATGAATTTCCTTATAAAAA
>VTPC01089021.1:53094-65809 GCA_011009095.1 Ignelater luminosus
AATTTCCTTATAAAAACATAAAGAAAATTTCTGAGCTGAAAAAGAAGCTTCGTGGATGGTTAATTAACAGATAAATTTATAATAACTTATATATTTATTTCTCAAAGAACACATAATTATTTGTTACTACGTTCAAAATCTTAAGTTCTTATTCTGGTCTTTTCGTTACAGTTATACTAGTAGATTATATATTGTTAATATAAAACCTGTAAAAAATCCATATGGACTCACAGGCAATTAATGCAATGTAATTATAATAATATATAAATAAATAATAATAATAATAATAATAAAATAACAATTAACGTAGTATAGTAATAATAAATCTGAGATAAACACTCTGTGTGATCTTACTAGGAAAATGTATAGTAACTTAATTGTGGCGGTACTCTTAACGTCAAAGTTGAATTTTCTTACAAATCCAAGCATTTTGGAAGCTTTATTAAAAGTGAAATGTGTGATCTGAATTTAAAGATCTGTTGAAGATAGCATCAACATCTTTAATCTCAGATTTAGTCTGTATATATTAGTAATTTAAAAAGTAATCAAAAGTAAACAAAGCATCATATCTGTGGAACGTATAAATATGTGACATTTTTGAATATTGTTTAAGTTTCATAATTGACATCAATTACGTAATTTGTCTAATTCGCCTTGAAGATCAATGCAATCTGAAATTGAGTTTACCATTTTAAATATCTTTAATTCATCGATAAATAACAGACAGCTACAGCTACTAAAGTTATATCATTAATAAAAATTATAAATAATAAACGAGATATGTATATTGGAGCCTTGCGGGATCCTAGATGTTGCTTGAATTCTATTTTAAGTCTGTCTTGTATTGGGACATAATCTTTAATAAAATCAACCAATATCAAAAGCTTCCTACCTAGTAAAGAGTAGTTTTTGATTATCTCTAGCAAATGCTTTGCAGAAATCAGTGCAGATTGAATCAATTTTTTGCTGACATTTAAATGTATTTGATATATAGGGTGATCATTTTAAAATTTCCCACCTTGAATAGTTCTTTAATTAGTAAAATTATCAAAAATCGCTGAAACGCGTCGATTTTGTTTTGGAGAGTGGCATTTAATAACCTACTCTAAGTCAGTGGGGAAACTCTCCTCAAAGATAAACTTAACTCTTGGCTACCAGGCAGCATCAAAAGCAGCTCTTAAATCCAGACTTATTACTGAAATGCTTTTCTCACAAATGTTATATTCAGAGAATTTTATTGCAAATTACTTAACTAATAATTGTAATTTAAAGTAAAATAGTGCTTGTCAATTTATCATCTCCTGATGCTCCTCTCAGGTAAATATCTTGTAGAACGGCTAAGATTCCTACTCTTGTAAATTGAGCATCGTTTTCATATCAACTGGTTTTTCAATTATTCTTGTTTCTTCATTAATGATATTGTGAATTACTTCTAGTTTAATCCGTTGAGCACTGATCAAAAATGAATTTTTCATTTGCTTGTAAAATTCTTGAAGTTTACGAACAATGCTAACCATGATATGGTTCACACCTCTAACTTTGTGCAATACATCACGTTGAAAGCCGTAGAGTACTTTCTTAAAATAAGTGAAAATAGAAGAAATTTTCAAAATGTACTTTTCGTCTATAAACTTCACACTTTCTTTGCGCTTTAAATTATTGTAAGAAGTTTCTAGTTAAAACTAATCTACATGGTGTTGTAAATGGTGTGACAATCAAAGAGAATCTTATATAACTGTTTTGTATTATTGTGACGAGTCTGGGGCAAGTATACATTAAAATATATTTTGTGCCCAACAAAAAATAATTTTAATTTTTGTTATAAGAGCGATTATTCGTTCTAATATCCCGTATCAGACTTGCTTCTAATTTTGAATCGTCTTCTCTGCTTTTGTCAGCTTTATTCTTACTTATTTCTAAATCCTTTCTGGTTTTGGTTTGATTCTTGAACAATTTCAGAATCTAAAACACAAAATACATTTAAGATTGATATAGCAAAAGGAACAGCTGCATTATTTACCATTTAATGAGGCTGTTTGAAGTTTGGAGGTCTTTTTGGATTTTAGTTTTAATTTATAGTTAATGAGGAATAAAAGTAAGCTATGTTGCTCGTTGTGTAATCAATCTGTGCCTCTATGCGGAATGTATCCTTTCCATTTTGAATCTTTCTGTAGATGCCGATGAAATAATCATTGAAGATATTCTAATAGCGATTTTTGCTAGCTACTGATAGTACTACCAAATCCCTTCCACTACGTGAGTGGTTTCAAATGTCTGCCATTTTTCAAATAACAGTTGTTCTTTGTTTCTATATTTGGTAAAGCTGGTCAAAACAACTACAGGGTCAATGTTTTTCATGTTCTTTGCATCTATGGTATCAATGCTGTCAAGTAACTTTCCAGAAGCCGCCCTAACTTCCTAAGTTCTTAGGATCGAAGACAACAACTGCCAAATGTATATAGGTTTTGCTTGCGTATTCACGACGATGTGTGAATTTTTCAAAAGTTTTTTTTTGCCTGGCATTATAGAACTTAGTGGAACATTGCCAGTTAGGGATTGCTTTATTTTTCAAAAGGCATAAATGACTTTTAAATAAACGATGCATTAAATTAACGTACATGAATCCACTTAACAATAGGACAGATAAGTTTTGCCAATTTCTAAATTTGTACCAAAAATACTTCAGTGTCCAAAATGTTGGCCTTGTTTTTTTTTGAAAACAAATTTGCTGTTTCCTTGTTACCAGTTAGTTCTTGCAGGCTAGATTTAGATTTGATAAAATCGTCAAAAACTTTTAGATGACTATTCTACCTTGTTAGGACTGGGAGAGGAAAGTAAAGGTCTGAAATTCTTTCTTTTATAAATGTGGTCTTATGTGTGAATTCTTTATGGTTTTTATGATTCCTAGTATTTTTTTTCAAAACTTTATCAGCGGAACCCAATTTTAAAGTGTCTTATACTTGAAGATACCTACCTAGTGATATTAAATGTGTAAATGTCTGCTTGAGCAATAATATAGCTTCCTTTTCATTATCAAATTTATCTTCTACAACTTGCATCATCAGATCACACAAATATTCAGCTGTATAACCGTTTCTTTCTCAAGTCACACTCTCAATAAGGTATGGTTTTGGAGTTAATAAGGTCGTAACGGTTGTTGAGACCGTTCCATCTAATCATCACCGGGGGTCATATCTTGCTTGCGGTGGACAGGCCGGAGCTCTCGCTTCATCCCGGAGAATGGTAGACCGCGCGAGTTTCAGTTGTACGACGTTTGTTGGGTGCGAGAATGCTGCGCTTACCGGCCTCTCTTGAAATTTAATTTTTGTGTGTCAAGACCCGGTATGTTTGGGGGTAAGTTGGTTTTGGTTCTGTAAGGGTGTTTGTTTTTACCTAGTTTGTTGTCATATAAGTCGTTTCGACTACCGGAGTCTCCTAGAAGGAAGCTAACTCGTTCCAATTATTGAAAGTTGTTTTGGATTAATTGGCGTTTGGAGTTTCTTAGAGGGTGCACACCACGAAGGGTATTATCTTTCTTTATGTGATTAAATCTGCGAAGTTATTAAATTATTACTTCTGAGAACTCTCTAAGAAAATATGTCCTTTGCTAAATGTAATGCATTTATGCGTTGCATGAACTAAAACTACCTCCAGTTTTGAATTTTATAAGTTCAAAAAAGGCATTTCGAGATAATTTCTCCCTCTAAAAATTCATTCTGTTAAGGATTTATAATTGCCCTGATCATAAAAACTGTCGACGTACCTAGTAAAGGGTGAGATTTATGATCACGTTTGGTCAGTTAGCAAGTAGGATAATGCCAGAGGCTTCTAGCCGATTTCACCCTATCCTGCCGCTGTCTTCATTGGTGTTTCTTACGGCATGCGTTATTGAAGACCAATTAGATGCCTGACCAACCCTTTTAGGGATCGGAGAATTGTCACTCCGAACGAAATTTCGAGAGAGCCTTCCTAGCAATTGTCGAGTAAGACACGCGCACCCCGTGTTTTGTGTAAGAAGTTCGATCTTAAGAAAGTTCACAAGTTCTGGGATCTTTGCGCCGTGAATTAATTCTGTTTTCGACTAGTGAATATTTTAACAATTTCCTGGATTTACCAGATGTGTCGCTTAAGTATTAGTTGTTGAATGAACTTTCGTCTTATCGATGGAATAAATAAAGTATTCTCATACCGAACTCTTCATATTCTTACCTGCCGACCCTCGTATCGTTTTCCCATGCACTCTAAGGGAAGCCTGTGATGCTACAGCGTTCCTCGTGTTCATACGTTAAGCCTTCTGCAAGAAATTTTACTGTTTCGCACACTACAGGTGAGAAAGATTCTACCGCCGTCAAATATTTATTTACAGTTCTGGTATGTACGTGAAGTAGTCACTCCGTCGTCGCTCAAATGTTATGTGTTTAGTTTATAAGAGCCTTGTGTAAACAAGTGTTGAGTTAAGTGGTTGTGAATTGTGCCACAAACTTGAATACCTTTTGAATTAGCTCCTGTATCAAGATAAATGATCTTACCAACTAAATTTGTATCTTGTGAAAGAGCTAACGTTGACACTTATCGTCTTGCAACCGTGCACGTGGTTGCTCGCCAATGTGAACTTCACGTACTTGTCATCAATTTGTTTTGGTTAAAAATAGATTAATAAATACTCTGTTGTAACGTCGTTTCAGATTATTGAAAAACCTTGTAAAAGTATATTACCTATTTATTATTATTATTTGTGTTACTTTATTAATGTAAAAATCAAATAATTGAAATCTCTTATTTCACCATTTGTTTTGTTAGTTTATGCCTAGAAGATTAAACAAACGATATTTGCTATAGTAAATTCTCCTTGCAAGCTTGTTTTTCTTAAAAGTTTATTAAAGGGCATAGTTGGATCCAAAGCTAGAAAAGAAAACATCTGGAGGTGACGACCTCAATATTTTATGTTGTGTTGTCTGTCACAAGTGACCACTATTTAATATCCACGAACGAGCTTTGCTGTCAATGTTTTGTTTATGCATTCACAACCTCAGGCGATCTGTGTATGACGTCTGTTCGTTATTTCGTGCATGTTAAATGGTTATTGTAGCCAATGTTTATTGTTACCTGTTTGACCTATGTATTTTCTCATGTGTCTTTATGTATGTTCATGTTAAACATTTACTTTATACAGAGTAACCAAAACATCGCAGCACTCAGTCGGTTTGTTTCAATTTACGAGTATGCTAATAGATTTTGTGGTTTTATACTCTGGCTTTTCTTTCGAAAGTAACGTAATAGTAGACTGTTTCAGAGATCAGCTGTTTCGGAGCCAGTGGACGTTCTCCTTCACATACATACATAACCTTAGTTTTATGCCTTACTAGAAACGTAAGTATATTTATTGTGAGCAGTACAATCTCGTTTGTTTAATGTTCGAACTAGTCAATTCGAACCTGAAAATATTCTCTTATAGTAACCTAGATAGAGAGATCAGCTGCAGGGTCTCTCCTTCGAAATTAGGCCAATGGCATTATTCTCCCGATCCTGAATTTCTTTAAGATTGTCGTACCTACACTACCATATACTGCCGACACTAGAGCCTTATTGTCCACGACTCGTCTACTGCCATCAAAAGCTTGTTCAAAATTGACATATCGGTAATATGATGTTGCGTTTATCGAAAGGGGCTCTAAACACGTAATTGCACGTAACACATTCTAAAACTCCATAGCTTGGATATTTGAGCTTCTAACTTAATCTTACATTTCTCATTTCTATTTCTACAACGTAACTGTATTTCTTCTTTAAAGCCTTAAATTCATTGATTGGTTGAAATTAAAAAATCTTTAGTCACAGCTCTAGTTCGTTTTGTAGATCTTCTTAGATTTTTTAAACTTTGATTATCGCTTATTAAAGGTGATAATGACATTGTTTAGTTTTTGTTAATTGTGTACTTAGCCTTTTTATTCTATTCAGATCTTTGTTGTTCGTTTAAAGTGTTATTTGAATTTTATTCAGATAAAAATCTAAACAGACTAATGAAATAAATATTAAAAAGAATTAATTTAAATTAAATTATTATAATGCAGACTTCAAATATAATGGCAAAAAAAATATACAAAGAATTTATAAATACATAACAGAAACTATTACAAATGTGGAAACTTTTATAGACAGTAACATTTTGCCTTACCCCCTAACGTCTCCTAACCACTTAACACTATTTTAAAATACAAAAAAATTGTGGTTAACTTAAAAATGTTTCAAAAATAATGAGAATTATCTGGTAGATTTGTCTGTTACTTACATGTGTTTCTAGGACACGTTAGATATTTATTATAATTGTATATTATATTATTAGTACAGTAATTTTGTATTGAAAGTTTTAATTTTTTTTTACCGTTGTAGCATACGTAACGACACTGAATTTTTTATTACAAGCAACTTTCTCAGTTTGTTCATTGAACAAAGGATCATAGATCGTGAATTAACTATTTGTTTATCTTTCTTCTATTGTACAACAATTTTCTATAATTATACTTTGGAGCAGCAAGAAGCTCATAGGAAATACACGTCAACTTTTATAAATAAAAAATACGAATATCCTCACGAAACCCAACATTATGTTAATCAATTTTCATTTTTTGTAACGCGACATCTTAAGGTTTCATTTTACCCTGTTCAGTATAGTGCCATGCTTTCTATCTGCATGGTCAAAAAGTTTCTAGTACTGGTCTGTTTGGTATTTTAGTGTAAAGTATTGTTACAAATATAAAATATTCCGTTATGTACAAGAAAAAATCATTTGAATAGATGCAGGTAAGTAATAAAGTATATCAGTTTTTAAAAAGAACGAACAGAGTATTGATCAATTATATTGTTATAGTAACTCCATACCACCGAGTTTGCAACATTTTGAATTTATTGACCCAGGTAAATATAAGACTTCTTTATATGTTCTAGGCATTTTAGCTTTTTGTAATCGTTACCATTTAAGGTCAACACTTGATTAAAGTCAGCTCGAAAACCAGTCTTATACTCCACTTGTTAATGGCATTTTATTATTATTTCCCTCCATTGTTTTACTTACACTCTTCATTTTAAAGATAGTAGGTACTGAATGTTTTACAAGCAGCTTGCAAAAGAAAGCAAAAAATATTAAAGAATATTGATAAAAGGTATCTACAATAAAAACTTACTAAAGCTGCTGATCAACTTTGGATCAATTTACTGGTAAATAACACAGCAATTTTTAAACTCAAGCTCTTCAATTAATATTGATCAAATTTTTTTCTTAACTTTAGAATAGCATTCTCTCTTATAGCAAAAGCACAACCTTTAATAGAAGGAGCAAACGAAATATAAATTAGAAGGAATTTAAAAGCTACTGTAGTAAGTAAGAGGTAATTGCCTGGAAAACACCATATTAGTACATTATCATTTTTATGTATCTTAACTATAACAAAGCATTAACTGATGTATTTGAAAAATGGAAAACAAATGCGACTATGAATTTTAAAACTTGCATTTAAATTTTTAAACACTAATACTAGTAATTGATCTACTTAAAGATTAATTCTTAATGTTCTATGCAAAATCATATATTTGAATAGTTGGTTAATGAAAAGACCAACTAACTCTGTAAATTCCTCAAAACACATTTTCCTACTTCAGAATCTACTACTAACTTTGTTAAATTTTAATAATAATGCAAGCGCGACTGTGAAATTTACACGTAAATGCAGTCCTTTGTGTGTCTTGAAGAGAGCGCTTAGTATTGCAATATCTTTCATCAGAAAGAGGTGTCGTGTGGTAATATAGTTTAGGCATGTACTGTATTCATGATTAAGACATGTAATAGTTCATATAAGTCTTAAGAAGATATGGAGATCCATATTATAAAAAAAACCAGTTGCTTTGTTTTGTTTCTAAGGACCACAAATCAGCGAACCGTGTCACAGTAAAAAGGCCTGATTCCTCACTTTGAAATGTTTTTATATTGTTTAATAGCAACACAATATATATAATTACAAAAAAGTTACAAGGGAAGTTGTTCATTGTTAGCGCCAAATGCCGTGTGTGAGGTATTCCATGTCAATTCAATCAAAAAACATGAGGTAAACTTGGAAAACGATCATTTTCGACTTTGTTTAAATTTTCCGTATTGATTAATGTTATTATGTCAATTTTTTAATAGTTATTCATACAACAAGGGTGTAAAGAAAAGTTTTTCGAGCGCGTTGAAAGTTTATGGCATTGACTTACGAATTCAGAAAAGACACTTTACCCTCAAGTTGTATAATTATATTTTTTCAGGGACGTATAATAATAATAATAATAATAATAATAATAATCGCCTTTATTAAAAATAATATAAAAAGAAAAATACAATATAAAAAGAAAAATACAATATCTGTAGCCTCCAGCGAAATCTAGCCACTGGCTGCTCTATTTCACCAGGAGACTACACAAAATATATAAAAATAGCATATAAAGATTAACTTAAAGGTTAATTTAATTTGTTCTGACTTAAGTTGTTCTGATTTAAGTAGTTAGACATACGCATGGTGGTTATTGCAGACTCAAAAAATAATTTTTTAAAGAGCTTTTAAATTTATTTATACCAAGATTTTTTGAGAGGGGGAATCGAGTTATATACTGAGACAGCATTATAAGTAAATCCTCTACGAAACAAGGTTGTTGAATGCTGCGGTATTGTGAGTATACCTTTATTACGAATGTTTGAAGAATGAATTTGAGACCTAATGACCAATCTATCAGAAAGGCTAGCAAATGGCTGCATGGAAGTTAATAGAGCATGTGTATACGAACCCAACTGGTATTTCCAACGATTTTCCATTTTCAGCCATTTGAGCTCGCTAATGCTATTAGATACATGATCATATTTCCGTAGATTGCAGATGAATCGACAACACCCGTTTTGAACCTTCTGTATGCGATTTTTATCATACATTTCTAAGCAAGGACCATAAATAAAACTGCAGTAATTAATGTGCGATAAGACTAAAGATTCTGTAAGCATTTTCTTTTGAGCAGAGTTTAAAATATCACGATTTGCGTATAGTAATTTTAACGAGGAATAGGTTTTTTGCAATAGTTTTGTAACGTGTAGCCTAAAACGTAGTTTAGTGTCTAATATAATACCGAGATTTCTTGCAGAGTCGACTACTGGTAAAAGTTCGTTATCTATATTTATGTTCAGATTTAAATCTGGTGCTGTAATATTTTTTTTGTTACCAAACACTAATAGTTTTGATTTACTCGTGTTAAGTTTTAGGTTGTGTTGCATTGAAAGGTGTTTAATAAGAGCAAGATCACTGTTGATGTCTTCATAAGCTTGAGTTCTATCAGAAAAGTTAAATGATTTATATATTTGCGTGTCATCAGCATACGCCTGAACATTACAATGCTTCAAGGAATTTAAAATATCAGAGGTATATATAATAAATAACAGAGGCCCTAGAATAGACCCTTGAGGAACACCGGAAGTTAATGAATATGATTGTGACAGTTGCTCGTTAATTTTAATTATCAGACTCCTGTCGGATAGATAGGACTTTATTAAGTTGACTGCATTATTGACGAACCCGTAGTACTGACGTTTTGCACACAGAAGATTATGACTTATTGTATCAAAAGCTTTAGAGAAATCGAGCAGTACGAGAACGGTTATCATGTGCCTATCAGTTGCGCTTATAATATCATCCGTGACAGTGGCGAGAGAATTAGCAGTACTAAGACCCTTCCTAAAACCGGATTGATATACGGATAGTATATTGTTGTTGTTAGAAAAGGCATATATTTGTTTATATAGTATCTTTTCAAAAATTTTATATATACACGGTAAAATGCTAATTATTCTTAAGTCAGAGTAACTACTTGGATTAGAAACTTTAGATAGTGGAAGACCAATGGCCTCCTTCCACGCCGACGGAAAGTAACAGAACTCAATGCAACAATTAATGATGTGAGTAATATATTTATCGATAAAAGGACTACAATATTTTAGCATTATGAGCGTAATGTTATCTGAACCAACAGCGTTAGATTTAAGACTAAACAGAGTTTCATGCACCTCTTCTATTGAGGTAAGAGAGAAATCAAAAGTTTGGTTGCTGAAGTGCCGAATATTTTGATAATACTGTATTTGTATATCTCAGTTGGAAGTTGAAGATTGAACAAAGGAGCTAAAATAATTTCCGATCGAGTTAGGGTCAGTTAAGTTACTTGGCACTGTACGTCGCCGTAAAAAACGAATATTTTACGCGAATTATTTTCCGTTGCGAGTGAATTAAGATAAGCCCTTTTTTCACGACGAATGGATGATACCGTAAAATTCCGAAGTTCTTTGTACCGATTCCAGTCCGAAGAGAGCCTAGTACGCTTATATTTCCTCAATGCACTGTCACGCTCCTTCTTGATTGCCTTTAAATTATCTGTTAGCCAAGGGGCCCTAGGTTTAGTGACCCGTGCCTCCTTAATAGGTGCATGTTTATCAAAAACAGCTAAGATAAAGGCCATGGAAATGAAGATTTTATTATCAATATCATTCTCGCGAATCATTTGATGCCATGGCAGAGACTGTAGATCTAATAAAAATAGATTGTAATTAAAGCTACGAAAACATCTAAATTTTACAATTTTAGGTTTAAATTTGTTTGTCTCTATTTTCAAACTACAGAAAACTGCTCTATGATCAGAAATTTCATTAGCTTCGATTGTACCTGAATTACTAATAACTAAATTACCGCTAACCAAAATAGGGTCTATAAGGGTGCTGGACGTATTTGTTATTCGAGTAGGTTCATTTAGTATTTGTGTTAGATCGTATGAGTTAAAGCATGTATTTACTGGATTATCGACATTAAAGAAATTCAACCACATCCTCCGACAGCCAGCTTTCACTTACCGCAAAAACATGGAAATTATTGTAATTAATTAAATTGACTAAAGAATTGAAACCATTAACAATAGACCTTACATTTAAATGTCCGACTTTCTTGATATATCTATCTACCTAAAACAGATAAATGATGAGACGATTAAAACAAACAAGTAATTAAAAAAAACAAAAACTAATAAGAAAATAAAAATTTTATGTATGTATTATGGGTTATGAACGTGTAATTAAATACAAACGATGAAAAAGAAAAAGAGTGTTCTTCGTGGAAAAGCATTCTCCAACTGTTATTTAACAAACGCAAATATTATATTTTATGCAGATCGTCAAGTGTGGTCGCTTTGGAGACGTTGTTATCTTTTTTTATAAAGATGGACCCATCCCTGACCCATCCCTGACCCATCCCTGACCCATATTGACTTTTTATCAAACATTGATCTAGCTTCATACAGTACTGAAAGACGAACCCTAGTTAGATCCTCTTGGATGATTATTCCGGATCCCTTCAATTTACTTTTACTGTTTAGGATCATCTGTCTATTGCGATAACTAGTAAACTTTACTATTATAGGCCTGACAACAGATTATAAATGAAGTTGGCTGTGTTCCTAAGTGCGTATAATGAATTCGTTATGCCGTCAATATGATTTCATAACATCGATATTACTATTGAAAATGTTTATAATGTCAACTGTAGATATTGACAAGCTGTAAAGCGAGTAGTATAAAGCAGGCGAGCCATACCGTAAAAACTATATGGGACCATATGGAAAATAAAAGACTAATTAAGTGCCCCATTCCCAATTTTAGGCTATTCAATTTTGTTTTAAATTAAAGCTTCCGCTGGCTTTACAAATAATTAGCGGAACTTACGACACGGACCTAATAAATCTGGATGAAAGTAGTGAATAATTAAAGACTAATTAAAGGCTTCACGATGGCATCGCAAATCTTCACATTTGACAATTTGTTAAGTACATCTTTAAAAAACTAGTCAAACCAAAGTGATGGAGTTCACTCAGGCAAAAATAATCAAAAGCAAATTTAACTTTTTAGAACAATACCGAGAGCCTTTAATTAGCCTTTAATTATTTATAAACAAAATTTTCAAAATCAGAACGTAAGTGGTATACTTGCACTCCGGCCCTAGATAATTAACATAGACAACGATTTATTGCTCCTTTTAAATTCTAAGTTCTGATGTTGTGTTTGATTATGTTTATTAAATAATGTTAAAAAAATTTGTTGTGCTTCTTTTTAAATAAATAAAGGAGTCTTCGAATACAATGAAACAACAGTTATATCAACAACAAAATGTATTGTCGTGTTGCCAGTGTAGCTTGAGTTCGATGCTTTTTGAATTTAAAGATAAACTACGTGTTTGTTAGTTTAAAGTATTATTTGAATTTCCAGACAGAAATTTAAGATAAATTAAAAAAATAATAAAATAAAGATTTGAAAAAATTAATTAAAATAATCATAATGATACAGAATTCGTTTAAAAATGGGAAGGAAAAAATACGAAAAATTTATTAAATTTCAAAAGTCACAACACTTAACAAAAGCTGTAACAATTTCCAAAAGTTTTATTGATAATAACCTTTTCTCCTCTGTCCAAGATCATCTCTTAACCACTTAACACTATTTTAAAATACAAAAAAGTTGTGGTCAACTTAAAAATTTCTCAAAAATATTCAGAATGCTTTGATAAGTTTGTCTGTTGCTTTCATAAGTTTGTCTGTTACTTACATATGTTTTCGGGACGTGTTATATATTTATAAATATTATTATTGTGTACTATACTATTATTAT